>JAOBYK010552003.1:0-12110 GCA_025434845.1 Phenganax subtilis
ACGTGCGCGACACGTCACTTCAAAAGGTAACATTATCTTCCGGTCCCAATGTGTGACGTCACTTCCGCCGCTATATGGGGGGTATCATACTACTACCACGACTTGCTTCATTTGTTTTAAGTCGTTCAACAGAGTCATACTATTGCTTTGCCTGCAAAACAAGCTATATTCAAGAGTTTTAAAATAATTCCTGGACCAAAAATGTAGTTCTGATTTATTTTTAGCAGAAATAGTGTTAACATCAATATTGACTATATTTGGTGCTGATGAAATGAGTTTCCCGTTGGTCTTGTATAGCTTTTCTTGCTTGTTCTTTGAATATGTTACAAAACAAGCTATATTCATAAGTTTTAAAGTAATTCATCGAGTGCAAATGTAATTTTGATTTATTTTTAGCAGAAACGTGTTATTATCAACTGGAACTTTTTTGGTGTTGATGAAAATGAATGCCTCGTCGTTGTTTTAAAGCGCTTTTTATTTCTTATTTATATGTTTTTAAACAAAGTATATTCATGAGTTTTAAAGAAATTCATGGAGTGCAAATGTAGTTATGATTTATTTTTAGCAAAATAGGGTTGTGATCAATTTGGACTACTTTTGGTGTTGATAAAAATTAATTTCCCGTTGTTCTTAAAAAGCTTTACTTTATTTTAATGTACAGTTTTGTGGAAACACCACGTAGATTTTTATATGCAAAACTTTCGGTCCGTAAGCCCAGACCGTCATCAGCGCCAAGCAGACTTTTCGCAATCGCACGTCTCTTTTAAATTAAAAGTGTCGAGATCAGTTGCTCGCATCATTTAACCAAATTAACGGTCAAAGTCGCGCGCGTGCGCAAAGAAGAAGAACACAATTAATTTTGCATGTTAAAGAGAGCACGCCACGTGCTGTTCAGTGGTTTACCCTCCTGTATGATCGTTTTGTGTTTTTCGATTTCAATTTATTCTCTTATTTTGCGAGAATACACGTATTTGTTCATCGCTAAAATGGTTGCTTCATTCCATTTCATACGGTGGTCAAATGTCCATGCATGTTTGGCCATAGCTGATTTTTCCAGCTCAGCTTTCTCGCAATTCGTCTTGTGTTCTTTCAGACAGATAGAGAAATTCCGGCCAGTCTCCCCGATATAAACTAGACCGCATTCACAAGGTATGTGATATACTCTAGGTTTCTCAAATTCATCAACACTGTCGTTGTGTGAACAATAAGATCTAAACAATTTGTTTTGACTTGAGTGATGTAGCCTTATTCCTACCTCTTTTAAAATTCTTTCAATCTTATGCGAGGCAGTACCAATGTATGGTAGGCAAAGCGAAGATACATTTTCAATCTCCATTTGTGTTGATTTTCTTGTGTTCATAGCTCTATCTACGAAATGCTTAGGGTAACCATTCAGTTTTAGAACATTTCTTAAATGTTCTAATTCCATATCTATACTATCTTCATTACAAATTGTTTTCGCTCGATGGGCAAGAGTCTTGCAGAATGAGTTCTTGATGCAAGGATGGTGAAATGACTTATAATTCAGATACCTGTCAGTGTTCGTTGGTTTTCTATAAACACTATGCCCTGAAGACCCGTCTTTATGTATCTTCAACAGAACATCAAGAAAGATATAGTTTTATCATCCTTCTGTGCTTCTGACGTAAAATTAATTGAAGGATGTAAACTATTAATATGGTCCAGAAACTTTTGACGGTTTTCTAGTCCATGTGACTAGCTACTTAACGTGTCATCTACGTATCTGTAGCAGAAACCTGGTTTCAACGTTGCTGTAGCTAAGGCCTTCTTTTCAAATTCTTCCATGAACAGATTGGCCATAACTGGCCAGAATGGGCTTCCCATTGGAGCATCATGTGTTTGTTCATAGAATTTCTTCCGCTATTGAAAGCATGTTGTAGTTAAACATAATTTCCACAAATCATATATACTCTCAGGAGAGAGAGTAGTTCTTTGTGAAAGTTTGCTATCCAAAAGAAGTTTTTCTTTAGCGATAGCACATGCTTCATCAACTGAAATATTAGTGAACAAACTTACCACATCAAAGCTTACTAAATTATCACTGTCGTTTAATTTAACCTGTTCCATCCTTAACAAGAACTGTTGAGAATTTCCTACGTGGTGTTTTTTTTTTCCAACTACTGGTTTCAATATCTCACCAAGATACTTAGCCAGAGCATAAGTTGGTGAACGCTGAGAAGCTACTATGGGTCTTAAAGGCATATCCGGTTTATGTATTTTAGGTAAACCATAGAGTTTTGGGCAGATACTAGCAGATGGTCTCAAATAGTCATATAGTTTTTGGGACAAACGTCCTGAATTTTTAAGTTCAGAAAGTTTAAAGCAGATTTTACGTTCAATACAAGCTGTGGGATCTTTACAAGCTTTACTTGCTTGTTATTTGAATATGTTACAAAACAAGCTTTATTCATAAGTTTTAAAAGAATTCATGGAGCGCATACGTAGTTTTGAATTAGTTTTAGCAGAAATAGTGTTAGTATCAATGTTTACTACACTTGATTTTGGTAAAAATGAAGTTGTAGTCGTCATTGTAAAACTTTTCTTGCTTGTTGTTTGAATATGTTACAAAAATAGCTATATTCAAGAGTTTAAAAGTAGTTCAGGAAGCGCAAATGTAGTTTTGAATTTTATTTAGCAGAAAAAGTGTTATATTCAATTTGGACTACTTATAGTGTTGATGAAAATGAATTTCCAGTCGTTCTTGTAAAGCTTTTCTTGCTTGTTGGAATATGTTACAAAGCAGGCAATATTCAAAAATTTTAAAGTAACTCATGGAGTGCAAATGTAGCTTTGAATTATTTTTAGCAGTAATAGTTTTATTATCAATTCAGACTACTTCTGGTGTTGCAGAAAATGAATTTATCGTCACTGTTTTGATGCGTCTCTTGTTTTTTATTTGAATATGTTACGAAACAAAGTATATTCAAGAGTTTTAAAGCAATTCATATAGCCCAAATGTAGTTTTGATTTATTTTTATCAAAAATGAGGTGGTGATCAATTTGGACTAGTTTTGGTGATGATGATAATGAATTTCTCGTCCTTGTTGTGAAGCTTTTCATGCTTATCATTTTAATATGTTACAAAACAAGCTATATTCAAGAGTTTTAAACTATATCATGAAGCGCTTATGCAGCTTTGAATTAGTTATAGCAGAAATAGTGTTATTATCAATGTGGACTACATTTGATTTTGAAAAAATGAAGTTGTTGTCGTTATTGTAAAACATTCCTTGCTTGTTGTTTGAATATGTTACAAAACAAGCTATATTCAAGAATTTTAAAGTAACTCATAGAGTGCAAATGTAGCTTTGAATTAATTTTAGCAGATATAGTCTTATTATCAATTTGGACTACTTCTGGTGTTGAAGAAAATTAATTTCTTGCCATTGTTTAAATGCATCTCTTGTTTGTTATTTGAATATGTTACAAAACAAAGTATATTCAAGTGTTTCAAAGTAATTCATGGAGCTCAAATGTAGTTTTGATTTATTTTTGGCAAAAATAGGGTGGTGATCAATTTGGACTACTTTTGATGATGATGATAATGTATTTCTCGTCGTTGTTGTAACGCTTTTCATGCTTGTTCTTTTAATATGTTACAAAAGAAGCTATATTCCAAAGTTTTAAAGTAATTCATGGAGCGCAAATGTAGTTTTGAATTATTTTTAGCAGAAATATTGTTAATATCTATTTGGACAACATTTGATTTTGATAAAAATGATACTCCAGTCTCTTTTGTAAAGCTTTTCTTGCTTGTTATTTGAATGTGTTACAAAACAAGCTTTATTCAAGAGTTTTAAAATAATTCATGGAGCGCTAGTGTAGTTTTAATTTTTTTAGCAGAAATAGCGTTATTATCAATTTGGACTACAATTGAGTTTGATTAGAATGAATTTCCTGTCACTCTTGTAAAGCTTTTCTTGGTTGTTATTTGAATATGAGTGGAGTCAAAATACAGCTTCTGGGACAAATTTGCATATTAGACCACGCTCCTATTTTATGTCTTTTTTTAAAAAGTTTCCAATTTTTGATATGATGCAAAACTATAAATTACTATTATGGGAAAACCATAAACGCGACATGCCTCATTTGCATAGAGGGATTCCCCAAACCATTCATGCCTAAACATGGTCCTAGATGCTAAATTTTGATTCGTTAAGAATTTTATGATTTAGGGTATAAAAGTAAGAAAAATTTTTTAAAATAAACATTAGTCATGCACAGATTTCAAAATTGAAACTTTTTGAAAAAAGTTTTAAAATAAATGGAGCCGGAACAAACGACTCGTGAAAAACTTTTGAAACTTTCTGCAGCAGAAGAAATTACACGCTCAGATGGAAAAGTACATTCTCAAAGTTGTTTTGAAAAAAGCAAGTAATGATATACCTAAAAAAATTAATGAAAGGTACAAAACAGAACAATGTACAGAAACAAATGAAATGTTGGCTGATATAGCTGTTGGAAAATTTTCAGAACTTTAACAACATCTTGAGCTAATCGATGATTCCACAAAACTTGGAAAAAAAACTTATACATAATAAACCATTTCATCAAGACATAAAATTAATTCTATAGTACGTTGCTCCATATATTTCTCTTATTGGAGTTCTTTCTGGAGGACGTATTATTGGAAAACATATTGTACATAAAAAAATTAATGATTTTAAAGAAGGGGAAACCCTAGACCAAACAAGTTCAAACACGACTGATGACATCACAGACGTGCCTAATTACGTTTAGTTGAGAATAAAATATATGAACAACAAAATCACAAATAAATAATTTAAAGAGGATTTTGGCGATTTTAAACGAGCTATCAGACAAAACAAGACAGTTTAAATCATGTGTGCTAAATAATACAAAAGATCCGTTTAATATGTTAATTGTTGGACCTACTTGTTGCGGTAAAACTTATTATCTTCTTAATTTAATAAAAAAAGAATACTTTGGATATTTTGATAATATTTTTTTAATTTGTCCAACTTATTAATGGAACAAAACGTACCAAAATTGGAAATGTGCTGAAGATGAAAAATTTATCGTTATAAACTGTAAACAAGAAAATGTAGAAAATTTTGTAGAAGAAATTTTTGAATTTGCTGAAGGAACAAATTCTTTGATTATTTTGGACGATTGTGCTTCAGGAAAATTGGTAAAAAAAAGAAGTTGTGTATTAACAGAACTTGCATTTTCAGCTACACACTGTGGTCATAGTACAATTGTAATCACTCAACAACTGACTTCACTTACAAAGCCTTATCTAATTAAGATTTCTAAAATTGTAGCATTTTACAGGGATAGTAAAGAGAATATAAAAACTCTTTTTGATGAGTTTTGAACTAATATTCCCAAAAAATGAAATCCACAAAAAATTAAGAAGTGTTAGGTTTTGTAAGTTAGATAATAATATGTTCAAAACTTAGACTTCTTCCAACATCATAACTGGATAAAGCTTGGTTAGCCAAAGTTTCATTTTCAATAATTTCATACCCAAGCTCAATATTCTCAAGAGTATAACGTTCTACACTTTTTGCCAGATTGGGCTGCCATAATACTTGAAGCTTTTGGTAAGGAGATATTAAGTTGGAAATTATGGCCCATAGAAAAAAGAGGACATAACCCATGATCACCAATAATTTTATCAAGTTTTATTTTTTGTTTTGTTCCATGTGTATTATACATCAAAGCATCTGAAACTTTTTGAGTAGTTCCAGTTTTTGCTCCATCATCAGAGTCTGAGATTAATTTTCGAGTATTTTCACTAGGCAGTCCTAATTCTATAAGTTCATTTCGAACTTTTTCAGGCAGCCATCATTTTTATTCCTAAAGTCAATTTTTAAACACAAACTGTCAGGAACCCAACAAGTATCAAATTTCAACTTTGGAATGTCGATATAAATTTCTTTGCCAGGATTAGCTTTGTTTGGATTAAACGTAATTGTATGTTTTGTTCCAAAGCCTTTAATATCAGACATTTTTAATTTTTTAAAACAAGGTATTAATCGTCCTATTTATTTCTTTACATTTTTTATGTTTTTTAGTTTTGTACATGTCATAAACAAACCAAGTTAATGCTAAAACTAATATCCATAAATTACTAGCTAAAAAACGTTTACCTTAACATCAAACTTCAGAGCTGTACTAAGTCAATTTAAGATTGTACGTCCAATAAGACCTAATTCTTTTGCTATTTTGCAAGAATTTTCCCCAAGGAAAACGTTTCTTGGGCTCCTTTTTTAATAACAGTTCTACCTCCCACTATAATAGCAGTAATTATTTCTCCTATTGCTAGAGCAACATCGCTCAGTACAACTAGATTTTTCTTAGCTGAAGTTTTAAGCCCAAAGCGTTTGTTGATTTCTAGTTTCTTCATTACTTCTCTCACTTATTGTTCTATATACAGCTTCTCTTAACCCAACAACTCTTTCTTCAAGTTCAATATACTCTTCTGGTTTATTTGCCTGATCTGCTTGATTTCTTCGTGCTATTGTTCCATTCAGTAGTTTTTGGTAGTGGTCGCCTTGTTTTTGTAAAGCCCCCTCATCTCCAGGACGAGCGGTCGTGTATTCTGTAGGACTCAGTACACCAATAAGTACTCTATTTTCTTGAAGATTTAATCCAAAAATATAGGTAATATCTGCGGTTGTGTTTATCACATCACTAGAATAAAAGAAAATCATCATCATTATCACATTTATTTTTCTATTCATCAACTATGAGGCGTACTTCCTCTTGGAACTGACTTATAGCATCTTTTATTTGTTTTGATTTTACATTTGTGTTGTACTTGAGAATATTTTTGTCCCTTTTTAGAATAATTTGGGGGTTTCCCCTTTCATTATTTTTGGGTAGAGGTGTATACGTCGCGTGATTTTTTTATGTTATTCCAATATTGGATCTCAACTCAATTTCTCTAGCAGTGTTTTGAAATTTGAAATCAGGACTAGTTAGTTTTATAGAATTTTCAACAGCATTACTTGCACGGTTTTCAGGTCTTGTAAGTTGATCAAAATCAAGACTTTCAAATGACAGATCGATAAATGAAGTTTCAACACTATTGTCAAGTGTAGAGTCTTCAAATTCTTGGTAGCAGTCTGGAGGAAGTAAATTTTTCTTTCCAAGTCTAAGTCATCATATGCAGCATCTTCCATTTATGTAATAAGAAAATCAAACAATTTTCTAGAGTTTTTGTATGTCAGATTTTTTAACCCAAGAGTTGTGTTTATTATCATAACCTAACCATTTCACTAAAACCATATTACCTTGACTTTTTAAGATTTTTTCAACTCGGTAGAAATTAGTTTGTTTAACTACGGGACTAAGTTCTTGCTCATAAAATTTCCCAAGAATAGGTTCACCTTCTCTGTCTTCAATTTCATATATAGTAGGTTCGCCTCTGAAAACTTTTGAAATTTGGAAAATTTCTTTCGTAAAATCGGCCTCATAACCTTTCTCAAAGACGTTTTCATATTTACTCACTCAAATTTGTTCGCCCATTTTGAATGTAAGTAAACGGTATTCCCCGGTCCAAGAACCATACAAATTTAACCAAACCTGATCTTTATTATTTTGCTGACGTCAGCAGGTGTCAAAAGTGTCGTGCTGTGTTTCGTATGATTGCAATTACAAACAAGCTCATCTAGAAACATTTACCCACTCATAAGTTCCTTTTAATAAAAATATTTCCACATCATAGGCTTAAGTGTTCTGTTACATCTCTCAACAATGGCAGCTTTTTATCAGAATCTGTGGAAAAGTATCTTATGCCGTGATTCTCAAAAAAGGTTTAACACCTACGCTGTAAAATTCTTTGCCTTCATCAAATTGAACTACGTTAGGGTATTTTCCAAATCTAGACTTAAGCTTATCAAGTAAGTCATTTACAGCTTCAGTCATGTGCTGAGTGTCTTTTTTACAAACAGGAATGGCAAAAGCGAATCTGGATAGAATTCCTACACCTATGAGAATCCAATTACAACCTTGGTTTTTATATCTAAATTCACTCATATCAACAAGATCTAATTGGATTTGATCAGCAAGGTTGTTTACACAAGTCTTTGAAAATTTATGTTTTTTAACTAGGCGCTCATATCTAGTATAAGTAAGTATCTTGACTTTTTAGCCAATGACATATGTGTATTTTTGACACATCAAGGCCTTGCTCAAGATCTCTTTGATAAAGTTTTTCTGCGGACATGTATCCAGTTTTTGGGTCATAATATAAATGCCTAAGTTCTTTTTCTTTAGAAAAACTGTTTACTCAGGTTATCTATTTTACGTAGAGCTCCAACAATATCAAACCGATGATTATATTTTCACTGATATTCGTGACGACGTCAAAAGTAAATTTATTCCAAATTCCGTTGTAAATTGACCCTCAGATTCAATATTTTTGTCATGAGAAACAGAACCGCCAAGTGTTTGACTCGTTGTAATAGGTTAAGTTGCAAAAGCAGAATTTCTTTTTCCATTTGTGTTAAAATTTATAGACTTATTTACAGCATCACAACAAATACTGACATAACAAAGTCCAAGATTTATATCGCATTAATTTTCTGACACAACCCAAGTTTTAGGAGGATTTTTTTCTTTTTCGTAAAACCTAACAAAAGCCCAAAATTCTTAAGATTTAGACTAACAGAGCAGTACATTTTACACTTGTTTGTGTATGGAAGTTTCTCTAGTTTAATATTTTGCTGTATTAATTCACTTTTGATGTCTTCAAAAGTCAAGTATCTCACATGCAGTAAAGGTACAAAATCATCTTTAGTAACAAAATTATTTTCTCGAGGTATAAGGTTTCTATAACTCCAAAAAATCGAAGCTGACTATAAAAACAACCTAGAACTTGAGGTTGTTTCAATTCTTTTGTCTACGTAAAGTTCTTTATGATTATAAGAAGTAAGTTTGTTCATTTATTTTGTAAAGAAATAAATGAACTCTTTTGAAAAAGATAAATTTTACGAAGCTGTGTATGGTAAAAATTATGAAAATACAATGTCTATCTCAAATACGTAAGGACAAAAACTTAAAGATGATTTTGTTAAAAAGCATCCAAATGCTGACGACAGCAAGTTTAACTTTAATGTTATAATTGATCCAGAAAATTTTTCATTTGACACTTCCATAGACTATGAGATAAATTAATCTTTTGGAACTGACATTACTTCAAAAACTTTCAAAGACAAGTACTATTGATCTTTATTTTGGACTCCTAGAGTTTGGAGCAATCCAGGAACAATGACTGGACTCCTAAAACTTGAAGATAGCTCTTCAGCAGACTTTGAAAAATTTGACATTTATGTAAACAATTTTGATAGTTTCAAATGTAATCTTGAGCCGCTCAATGTAAAGTGGGGAAACCCCAGTAATGACGTCATCAAGGTTACGTTTAACTGTTTAGAAGATCCTTATTTTACAAGTTTAGTTGCTGCTTATGTTTTGTCTTATAAATCTGGGATGAGTCTTGGACGTATTAACAAAAAAAGTCAACCGAAGATTATTTCAAGTATTGCGAGGTATTATATCTATTATCATATGAAGGGGTTTTTGAGATATCCAAACAAGTTAAGTACTTACATCACGGATTCTGACAAAAAACTTATACAAAAAAATATTCGTACGAAAAAAATATGGAAACATAAGCTAGAACATACCCAAGAGGTTTTGTCAAGATTGTAAAAAAACATGACATAACTAAAGTTAGAGAGTATTATTACATTTTTCCAAAACACAATGAAAAAGTTGGGATTTTAGGGATTGGGTATGAATATAGTTATAAGATAGATCCCAAATCAGAATCAGAGGACTGACAGATGGTTTTGAAACAAAGTTCTGATGGTCTTACTCAAACAGGACAAAAACTTTTGCAACAAGCTATAGAAAGTTTCGTTTAATCTGTTCTTGGTTCTCAAGCAAAAACTAGATGGGCTATCGTAAACAATTCCGCAAAAAGTTCTCAAACGGGAAATGGTTTTCATAAACTTGTTCAAAACACTATAGTTCAGGAAGATCCTACTGTAACGATAAATAATATGAGAAAATCTATCCAAGACACAAATGTTATTTTGAATATGGTAATTAGCCCTGAGATAATTTTAAATGTATTTATTATTAAATAATAAAGGAAGTTAATGTTATACGGGTCTTCGTATCATATTGGCCCGGAACTTAGGATCGGCTTCCGGGTATTTACCCCTTCAGGCATGTATAAATACAGGCTCAGTTCACTACAGCTAGATTGCTAGTTCCTTGAGTGAGTCAATGCAGCGCCATCGTTGTGCTCGAAAATATAAGGCGGCTTTGTTGCAAGAAAGAAGTATGTCTCTGCCTCAAATTACGAACACGACGCCTTCAATTGCCTCGAGCGTATCTCAAAATAGCTCGATACTCAGGGCTTCAGCAACATCCGCACACATCATCGCCTCAGATTTGTCGGGATCAGCCTTGTCATTGCAATCTGTTCAACCTCAGCTGTCTGTCCCTGGTCCCGTTTCATCGCAGTTATTTCCCTTGCTGCCCACCAGCTCGTTAGCGCCGCTTCTCAAAGGCCGCCAAGTAAACTAGAGCAGACACCGTTAGTCACCCAACAGCCGTCACAACTGGCTATTGTCTTTCCATCTGTGGCTACTTCATACCCTATGCCTCAATTGCAATCAATAGCAGCCCATGGATCCGGTGTTGAACAGCCTTCTCAAACCTTTACGCAGCCGTTGTACCGGAGTAACAATCCTTAAGCATCAGGTACGCCATATTTGTTTACTTCGTTTGCACCCCCGGGTTCCGGGTCTGGGTTTTTTTCCCCAGGATCCGTTCCCCCGGGCGGCGTTTTTTTGCTCCCTTCTTCCTCTACGATAACTGCGCCGGCGTTTTCACATGTCGTTGTTGGGCCAGGTTTTCCACCCGTGTCCCCGAAGGTTATTACATCCATTTTATCTGGCAAATTTGTTGAATTGGCTTCCCTTATCGAAGAGAACCCAGTCAATGATGCTCCCTCTTTTATACTTAGGGACAGCGAGTTAGTATTGCGACCGACAAGGCGCCGCAAAGAAATTAAAGATATTTTAACTTGGCTCCAGGCGTTCTCAGTGCATGTACTTGTGCTAACTACCTGGTGGCCTTCTTGCATTGCAGACCTGCTTTGCTACCAGCTATTAATTTTACGCTCCACGCAAATACATCCTGGCTCGGGGTGGATTCTTTTCGATCACACTTTTCGCCGCCATGCTGCTGCTCTCCGCCTTACTGATTGGTCTCATTTGCATCCGGAGTTATACAGTTTTCATATCTTTGGCACGGGGATCAATGCTCCAGTCCATACTCCTTCCTTCGTACATGAGTCATTACCGGTCGCATTGTCTACGCATCCCCCATTGTCCATCTGTGATTCCTCATTCAGCTCCCTCGAAGCGTCTGGCACTTCATCGTCATCCATTCAATGCCACTCATGGAATGCCGGTCGATGTTCGTCCCAGTTCCTCCGCTGTCGTTTCCGTCATGCCTGCGATTTTCTGGGTTGCTCTAAAGTCCATCGTCAGATTTCGGTTCCCAATTCTGTGCGACGTCTTCGGTCCCCGTCTCAAAGCTGCTCCTCAAAAAAGCCTCGGACTTCGGAGTGCTCTCGCAACTAGTTATTTTTGCTACACTTGATATTCTGTAGTCATGTTTTTCTGTGCAATATTGTTGTCTTTACATATGTTTTTGTTATTGTATTTAATTAGTGTTGTGTGTCTTGATTACTCTTGAATCAGAATTATTATATTTGCTAGATGAGCTGTTTAAGTTTTTTGTACGTGTCTCGCGCTTCCCTCCCTTTGTGTGTTGTTTACAGCGTTGTATGGGTTTCATTTGTGTTGTAGAGCCTTAGGTGCATAATCCTGAAGTCTCGTTCCCGCTGGTTACTCAAGTATCTCCGCTCCAAATTGCCGAATTCCAAAGGGAATAAATCAATCATCCCAATCAAGCTATGGCTCGATACATTTTGGATAGTATTAGTCTATCAGCTGAGGTGCGATGATGGCTCAATTAAGGGGAACAAATAAAACCTATGTCAATTTAATTGTTGTCTAATACGCTTTTTAAAAATGTAT
>JAOBYK010552225.1:0-12109 GCA_025434845.1 Phenganax subtilis
TTTAGTTCACGAAATACTAAAGAGTGCTCAATATCGTGTAGACAGAGCAAGTATACAATACAATGGTTTAAGTTTATATATTTTATATTTTAAATATAATTTTTTTGTCTGTCCCAACAATTTTGAAAAAGATCCTACATATCTGATATGGACTTGCTGAAAATTTCTACCTTACAAATTGCTAATATACCATTTTAGTGCTGAAAAACTTATTCTCAGATTCACATTTATGAACAAAATCTTAATTTTTCTGATTTTGAGTAGTTTTACATAAAAATATATGAATTCAAATTTCCAAAAAAGATGTGTTTAGTAAAAACGTTTGGCCAATATTTAAAAAATTAGACACAACAGAGGATCTGCTAT
Source organism: Phenganax subtilis (assembly GCA_025434845.1). Lineage (NCBI taxonomy): Eukaryota > Metazoa > Cnidaria > Anthozoa > Malacalcyonacea > Clavulariidae > Phenganax > Phenganax subtilis. The sequence goes on from JAOBYK010552225.1 coordinate 367, forward strand.
TCCCCGATGGCTGTTAAACTAGGAAGCATTTGCAGCCATTTCAGAGACCTAAATTTCACAAATTTCCCGATGAGTACGCCCGCGGATTTCCTTAACGGTCTCGCCCCTTCGGCACTCGCGTAAGCTGCACCAAAACCGAAAACATTCTGTGGTCCCTGAAGTGTTGCGCCAGAATACAAAAAGTTACTCGGTAGGCATGTATAGCTACTAAAAAAACTAGCCTACAACGTTGATTTCAAACAACCGGAAACGTGACGTACATCCGGACATCACGAGACTTTAACCCGACCAATCAGGATTAGGCTGGTGCCCTTTTAGTACCAGATTTGTAAGGTAGGGGTGCGCATTTTTGCTAAGAAGCAGAGTGTAAAGTCGTGTTGAAGATTTTGCTAAAAAAAGTGCAGCTTATTTAAAGGTAGGCGTGCTTTCTATTTCAGCGACAGAAATTTCCTAAAACTAGGTTAGTGGTTGCCGCATGCTTTGTCCAAATCGTTCTATGTTAAAACTTCATGTTTGTCGCCGAATAGAACATGTAATTAGTAAAAGAGCATTCGAAGCGAATTGCGCTTTTTGTAACAGGAGTTCTAGCGTGAAAGTTCCACAGAGTTTCTCGCGAGAGTAACTTGAACTTACGTCGCAAGAAAAATAAACTGCCTCCACTATTGACACAAGCGTAGAACACAAGAAGCAGTTTTCATTTGATTAAATTGCAGGGGGGCAATTGCAACTGAATTGCTATGTAGCTGTAAGGCCATTTTTCACTTCAGCTGTATCATTGCGTAACGTCAAAGTGGTAACGTAGCGTCTATCTTTGTTTTGTGAGCACCAGAGCACAGCTAATGACTTTCGAACAAAGAAATACGCTGCGGTTAATTTTATTTATTTTATTTTATTTTACTAGCTTAGCCTTGAACAAGTTTTACGGCAGGGAGTCCGCAACAGCGCAAGACAATTAATTACTGCGGCCCCATCTAAGAGCAATATTAACATTAAAACTTATAAACATATAATTATAACACAATCTTACTGGTAAAGGTAATTTCAGTGGCTTCAGCGTGTTAGAACGTAAACGTACTTAAAATGGTCACCGGCCTTTACTGCCAAATATTGCTCCACATCTATAATACTGCTGAACTGCATGCAACAGTCATGCCTTTGGATCAATATTAAAATATAGCTTAAAGAACTATTTAAAAAAGTAAGCGCAAGTGCCGTGTGAATATCATGAAAATGAGACTCAATGTCTCGATCTGCTATGACAAAGTGAAATAGTGGTGTATCTAGCCAGATATATTTGGTCATGCTGCAGTGACTCCACACACAAAGCGCCACTATGATCGTCACCGAGCAAAACATTTTCAAAATTTCGCCTCTTTAGACCTCGGAAACAGGCATGTCAAAGACGAATCTATTTGTATTCATACAACAAGTGCGGTGAACTAGAGTACTCTGAAACATCTAGGTATTTATCATGAGTTCATAGAAAAAGCAGTAAAAAAAGTTACTGAAAAAGACACAATTTCAAATAGATAATAAATAAGTTTCTATGAGGTAGCTGGAAAGGCTCAGACTGGGTACAAACAATCATTAAAAAGTTGAGTCGCCGCATTGCCACGCTAGAACGACATTCATCATTGCCAAAGAGAAACGATTTTCAAGTGAGCTTCCCAGTTCCCAAAGGGCATTATGACTGTAGCAAGCCACATATTAGCAAACATTACTCGTATAAAACACCAGTCTCCTTCGTTTCCTATACAAACATCTTAATCACGTCTCCATGCAACGTATTAGCATCTTCTTTGGCAGCTAGCATATCTTTCCGTATGGTAGTTATGGAGAGAACTAAAAGACTTTGTCTTATGGGGGCATTTTCCACTTAAACTGCCTCGTAGCATAACGAAGCGTAGAACTCTTTTGTTTCGTGAACACCTAAGCAAAGTCAATGACTTTAGAACAAAGAATACGTTTCGGTACGCTACGATATGTGTGAAGTGGAAAATGCTCTTTAATCTCTTCAAAAAGGAAAGTGATCTTTCAACAAAAGCACTCGTAGTTGGTCGTGTTTATACCAGAGACGAACAATTCGTCAGGACGAACTTGAGCACAATTTTATTTGCACATTTAGAAAGTCTAGAATAAACGCTGCACGAACTCTTTCCTGCCATTTTGCATCTCTAGAATAGAAATAACATGAAATACTGGTTTTTACACTATCATGACCACCGATTTGGACTCAAATTATCGGACTTGGCGCTAGAATGCAGTTTAGCGGACACCAGGTTAGGGCAAGGTTGGTTTGTGGGCTCGGCGTTCGCAATCTAAAATTATGTTTTTTGGATGGTCAGCGTCGTAAGGTGTCCGCTAAACTGCATTAGCCCCGAACTTGGTTCGTTGAGGTTGCATTGTATGCTTGCAGACGAATTTCCATCTGCATGCACTAGCACAGCCTTAGTCCGTCACAACGACGAACTTAGTAGCAAGTTCGGCTTAACGTTAAATTCGTTTGACGTTCGCGTTTATACAGACAAATTGAAATACGAACAAAAAATTTCACCTAAGTTCGCCCAGATGCATTATCCGTCATTAGTATAAAGAAACTCAGCCACAAACAAGACCTTGGAGTTCTTGTCCATAATTTATGCACCAAATGTCATTGAATTTATTTGCATTACTTTGTGCCTCATTGGGTTTCACCACAATACGTGTCATAATATATAGTAAAAATCTACAATGAATATTCAAAAAACACACACGTTTGAGCTTTCATGAAGTTATACGTTTTGTAATAAGTTATCTAATTATGTCACATTAAACTAACGTAAAAATACATCATCTCGATCAATGATTTTAAACTGAACAGCATAAAAGTGCAATGCAATAATCGAACTTTTAACGAGATTAGAACCACTTTTATATGAAAGCTATACGCCAGCTAAGTAACTCATATTCTTGGTCTAGTAATCAAGACCTAGAATGGCGATTAGTGAGCCGTAGGAAGCCATTATTCGGCATTACTGATTGTCGTTTATCTTTAAAAAGGGGGGATAGAGGAATCGGGCTACTTCACAGTGGAGTACTGACTGCATGAGCGTCTCATTTATGTTTAAACTGGCCAGTTTAACTTCTTGGAAATATCTTGTTACAAAGAAAATTGAATGATCCCCATCTATATACAAATTGTCACAATGTTTAGGTGATTACGAGAAAAAATATCAGCAAGATTGTTTATTCTTAATTCAGCATTATCGAATAGGTAAGGTTTTCTCAAGCAAGGCTTTAGCAAATACGACTTTTATAATAACACAAACTTATTACCATTCGCAGTAGGTATTAATAGGTCCACAGCTGTACTGACCTATGTTACTCGTGCCTTTAGAAGCCACTCAATGGGTTTGAGGACCTTGCTACTCAGCCAAGGTAAAGTTATAGTGCCATTAAAGTCGAAGCTTTACTTTACCTAACTTTACCAATTACTTCATGTTGAATTAAGAATAAACAACCTCGTTGATGTTTTTATCTATTAATTACCTAAGGCCAGGTTCAAACGTCAAACTTTTCATGTGCCGAATCGAATGCAAATGAGCCTAAACAAAGACTTGTGCTCATTTGCATTCGATTCAGCGCATGAAAAGTTCGACGTTTGAACCGGGCCTAAATATAATGACTTATTTGTATATACTGCAGATGGGATAATTTAATTAGCCTTTCTCACGCTATGCGACCAGGCCTTAAATACGCCATTTTGGGTGGCAAAGTAATTGAATTCGGCAAATTTTGTTTCATCGAAAAGAAACTGAAACAAAAGTGTGAAATTTCAGCAATAGATTTTGAAATTTCGCCGAGAAAATACGAGATGAAAGAATGTAAAATTTCGGCGCGTGTTCAAATAAAAAAAATTTGCTATTCAATCCAAATTCTCATCAAACATGAAGGCAGCAAGGGTAAAACAATTGTTAACAAGCATAAAATCCTACATTTTTTCTTTCGATAAAAAATGGCGGGCATAAACAATGATTTTGCCTCCCAAAAATGGCGGATTTAAAGGCTTGGTCGCATAGCGTGAGAAAGGCAAAGTTTCCTTGTCACAAGATACTTCCAAGAAGTTAACTTAGACCTTGTGCACACGGGCGCCGTTTTCACGCGTTTCCAAAAACGTTTGTGTCTCGTTTATCGTTTCAACGCTTAGATAACACTTTCCAAGGGAAAATATTTTCAATATATTAAATTAGCTGCAGCCTGTGTCCTAAATTGTTAGTGCTAGCATCCCTTTTCGAGTGAAAACACAAATGAAAACGTTCAAAAACGTTACCGTGCGCACAGTTAGTTCCACTACGTGAAAATTACCGTGCCGAAAATAAATCTAAAGCACTGATTGGCTAGCAATAATTTTCACCGTGAAGTTTTAAGCGAACCAATCACGTTGGTAGATCTATTTTCCGCACGGAAATTTATGCCGAGTGGAAATCCAATTCCCCATTTTAAAGACAGCCGTCGTTTTTCGCGATCTTTCGGGCAATAATCTTGTTTCGTGCCGGAATATATGACGAAGGAATGTTTCTTGAAAGAATACATGACTATTTATTTTTGTGTGTTTTGCACATTTGCGGTTCTTTCATAGCAGGATAGCGAACATTTGTCTTCACAAAGCGCTACGATATCTTCAACATGTTAATTTTAAGAAAATCAGCATGTCTTATTTAAATTAGCAAAACACGAATCCTTACGCACTCTAGAGTGCCTATTTTTATTCAATGAAGGACAATGAAGGACTAATTTCTGCTTCGAGGCACTAATAGGTTTTGATCAATTGCAATGATAACATTGTATCATCAAAGTCTACTTTCGCTATTACGGTTAAATATTACTCTATACAGGCTTAAGAGAATGCATGCATGTGGAGAACGATAAAGGCAAAGAAGAGATATCGTGACAGTGACCGAGAGAAAACGATTTTGGCTTGTGGAGTTGAAAGTAATATAAATTCAAACTGTTTTCAGTGTGTTGGTGAAGCAGTTCGCCTCAAACGGTAATTCTCAATAACCTAGTAAACTAATTCTGAAAGATACCAACTGTAAAAAGATTTAAACTTTTACGTGCGTAAAAAAAAACGCAGCAGAGAAGAGCAGGGGCTGGTTGTTCGAAGCGCGTTTTGATTAAACGGTGGATAAGTTCAAAACAAAAATCCTATTTATGTATTTCTTGAACATTGAAATTGAACGTGTTTCAACTAAATACAACAATTATGTATTTACCTTTCGTTCTAGTACATAAAATTTGATTTGAAAGTTTTAGAAAACGAGTGGGTGTTTTTGAATTCTGACTTATTTACCATTCAAGGTGAACGGCGTACGAACAACCGGCCCCAGCTCTAAAGGTTTCCACTTTCTCAGACAGATATATAGTGATCAATTGTTCACATATTTCTGTTCGATTAACGATAAAACAAATATATTCAACGTGATGTCTTGTAAACGACGAACCATGCGAAACTGGCTACTTGAGATAAAAAATTTAGTAGAATGGAAAAATTTGCATTTCTAGTCACGAACGCATGCCAATTGCAAGATTGGATCTAAGATAGGTCTTTCAATGTATAGGCTCGTACAGTTATTTCTGAGCGTGAAATAGCTTTTAAAAACAACACTTAACTCTCAAGAACTCTTCGTGCGTTAACAGTCAATCACTCAGAGCAATATATTTACGTTGCAAACTATAACTTTGCAAAAATCCCAAGTATGCTCCAAATTATTCCGAGATTCCGTAAAAATTCCAATTTCGTAACTTCCGTTCTCGGTCACGCAATATCAGGTACGAGTATTGTCGCTTAGTGTTGAACAATTACACAAAATCAGTTTTTTAGCCTGAAACTTCTCGTTCTAAGAAATAATAAGCAATCGCAAGGATGACTATTTTGAAATAAATCTCTAAAGGCCGGTTCACACGGGCGATTTTCGATGCGATTTTTCTCGTGTTGAACGATGTGATAGAGTGGATAACTGGCTAGTATACTTGGTCCAACAATTTTGCCAATGCACTCGCCAGTCAACCTACTCGATCACATACACTAAAAGGAGAAAAATCGCAGCAAAAATCGCCCGTGTGAACTGGCCTTAACAATCCCATCTGGTTCCAGAAATCTCGAGACGTCGCGACAAAAATCCTGAACATAGCCAAGCAGCATCCATAACTAATATTCTGCCCTCGAACAAGCGCCCTCTAACAGACGTCCGAAATAAACGCTCCCTCCCTCTCAACGACTATAGTTTCAAATCACGGTGCGATTTCTTGAATCAAATTTCTTTGTTTATAAAACAGAAATTCGGTAACATTGATACCCATGCTTCCTGGTTCGGTAGGAACTCTCATACATTTGCCTTCCAAAAAATTGTTTTCCCATATTGTGTAAAATAAGCGTCACCTTCTTCCCCCGATTACGCAGCTCTACTTTTAGTCTTCAAATTGACTAATGAGTAACGGTGATCCTATAGTGTAATAAAACTGGGTTATTTACTAGTGATTACGATTAGATGAGAAACAGTTAGCACTTCATGCCTTTATATTGGATACTCCTAGCTACCAATCCCTTAACAGCGAGAAATGCGTCTTTTCATTCATTCATTTAAATTTACTAAAGCACGGTAACCTATTAAATGTTACATTGTTTTTCATTGTACATTTTGACTTTCTAGTGATCAAGTTTTGAGCTAAAAGGGAAGATGACGGATGAATACGACCAAACGTAAGAAAATAAAAAACTTTTCTTGGTTTAGAGACAAGAGACGTTGTAGCTCTTACCCCTTGGAGAGCTTTACCAAACATTAACCCACACGCACGAGTCGTCCTACAACAATATGACATAACATTACTACTTAACTTTTCAAGCTGTGGTTATCATTCAGAGAGGTTTATAAAACATTCATTCACCCGACTACGTTACCAATAACATGACGTTACATTACTACTTTACTTGTCATAGCACGTCCCGCACGTCGCACTCGAGCACGTCCCACAACATGACGTTACTTTCCAACTTGGCTTACCATAGTGTGACCATCATTGGGAAAAATAACAAAAATATTCCTTCATCCGTGTACGTCTCAGACGTTACATGAAGCTCACTATTACTAACGACCAATTCCAGCGCGCAAGGTGACCGCTACTTAGAGCAGAGCAATGCTCTAAGCGCATGGTTTATGGGTCCACGAGCAGAGAATCATCGAATGTTCAATAAAATGGTTGACCAAACTATTCAACAACATCAAGCCAATCGTCGCAAATACTGGCCAACTGACCCTGAGTACGTGACAAAACTCCAAAAGTTGACTCCTGCATACAGAGCCGAGAAAAAGCAATTGAAGGAAAAACTGAAAGAGATGAACGATGACTTGGCACAGAGTACGCCAGTATTCAGCCCGCGTTATCAGGTGATTGATATGACACATCTTATCATTATCCCAGTTTAGTAACATGAATGTAAATAAACAAGAAGTTAAAATTCACAACCCAACGTTTCAACACTCCAGTCTACTGTCTTCATCACACAATTTTGTCAGCTTTGCCAAACAAAACCGGTACAAAAGAACAGTAACATACAAAAACACAAAGGAAGAATGGCAGGAACACCACAGCCAGGAGTAGCCCCTTTCTGTAAGCCCTTATCGCTACACTTGGTCAGCGAAATGTAATGTAACCTGCCAAAAAACCATGTTTTCATAGGGTCATATGTGCTGGGATGTTTCGATGCCTGCTATACTGGGTTATATATCAAGTATGCTCTGGAATCCAAACAACGTTGACGTTGGAACATCGCCCATAACAACGCCTTATGAAATAATCGCCGCTGACCAGATTTGTGATATGATCGGCTTCGACAGGAGTTCCCCGGATTATCAACCATGGGGCCATATCACCGGGGGTGAGTCAAATACCATCCTGTACAGCGTGTCGTGTCATCTACGCCAATTTGACAAAATATCTTGGCCTAATCAAATAACGAGCATGCCAAAACATTGCATCGTCGATTGTGACTACTAGTTAAGTTGTATTCATTTTACTAAACCAGAGTAGTGATAAGATGTGTGATGAAGACACTAGACTGGAGTGTTGATACATTGGGTTGTGAATTATAACTTCTAGCTAAGTTACATTCATTTTACTACACCAAAGTAGAGATAAGATCTGTGATGAAGACACCAGACTGGAGTGTTGATACTCGTTAAATTGTGAATTATAACTTCTTGCTAAGTTACATTCATTTCACTAAACCAGAGTAGAGATAAAAATGTGATGAAGACATTAGAATGGAGTGCTAAAACGTTGGATTGCGTAACATACTTCCTTGCAGAGTCACATTCGTCTTATTAAAAATATAACTAATCGCAGTTATGAACTTGAAATGTTAACATTTCTCAATTACGTAAAATTTTGCACATATTTCTCAAAAATCATAGACATCTTATCGCTATTCTGGTTGAATAAAGAAAACGTAACTTAGTTTGCAAGAAGTTATAATTCATAACTTAAATATTTCGCACATATTTCATAATTGAAGGTGGTTCCATTGCAAATATCGAAGCAGTATGGTCGTCGAGAAACATGAAGTTTTATCCTCTCAGTTTGCAAGATGCAGTGATGGCTGAAGCTGATTTAGCAGGCGCTAAGACTTACATGGTGAATGTACCAGAAAATCCAGAGCCCAATCCTGATGGTGGAGCTGGCTACAAAGATCTTGAGTTGGAGAAATGTTCAGTTTGGCAACTACTGAATTTAGACGTTGACGAAGCTTGCAAGTAAGATGGTATCGCTGAGAAGTGATAAAATGTGTGACCAAGACACTAGACTGGAGTGTTGAAGCGTTAGGTTGTGAATTATAACTTCTTGTCAAGTTACTTTCTTTTGCTAAACCGGAGTAGTGGTAAGATGTGTGATAAAGACACTACACTGGAGTGTTGAAACGTTGGGTTGTGAATCATAGCTTCTTGCTAAGTTACATTCACTTTACTACAATAGTGATAATATGTGTGATGATACAAACTATGTTTTAGAATGGCGCAAGGCGTCGCAGAAAAGGCAGGTGTTAGCATGGATACTTTATCCGCTTTAGTGCATCCTTACGCATACACCACGGTAGGAATAAGCCCATTTCTAGCGAAGCATAAGATAAAACCTCCTCGGCTTTTCGTTCCCGCAACTTGTCACTACTCCTGGCCAAAAGCTGCTACAGTGCTGGGATTGGGCGAAGAATACTTGATTCACATCAATGTGAATTCTTTCGCGAGACAAGACATGAAACGTAAGTGCACCGAATTCACTCATTTTAACGGTACCCGTTTTGCTAAATCTATGCGTTCCAGGCATGCATTCCGCTTTTGCATTTGTCCCTCGAAGCGTTGTATTTGTTTAGAAATACAGGCGCGCATTCAATGAAAACATTAACCCTAAATACTGCATTTCGTGATTGTTTATATACCAATATTTGTTACAAATTAAAGCCTACGTGTAATGCAAGCGCGTATGTAAAACGTGATCATAAGAATGGAGCCTTAACTGAGGCCCTAACAGTTGGATAGACTTACAAAACACCGGAGTACGTCTCACCACAACATGACGTTACATTATAACTGTGGTTCACATGGTGTGAAGATCACTAGGAGAGACTTACCAAAAATTGATTCACGCAAGACATCGCAGAAAAACATGATATCGCATTGCTACTTTGCTTGTCATGGTATGGCTATAACTAGGAGAAACTAACAAAACATTCATCCACCCAAGCACGACCCTCTACAATAAGGCATTACATTACAACTTTGTCATGGTATAGCTATCTTACAAAACATTTATTCACCTGTGTACGTCCCACAACAACATGACAGTATATCACTACTTGGTTTGTCATAATGTGGCTATCACTCGGAAAACTTACAAAATTGTAGTAACATTACCTAATAAACCGCGTTAAATGTAGTTTCATATGCTGAAATGTTATAATAATACTTCCAGATTTGGAAGAACAACTGCAGCATTGCGTAGACAATGGTATTCCCGTCATCTCAGTCACAGCAGTTATTGGTACCACAGAAGAAAGTGCAATGGACCCATTGACTGAAATGTTAGCCATGCGAGATGAATTCAAAAAGAAGGTAGGACAGGCAACGCTTCTTACTTTTTCATGCAACGTTGTGGTCGAACACCAGACCAGTTTCCCTGTCAAACCAAAACAGTTGTATCTTCTTGGCTATCAAAGTGTTTCCAGGCTCAGGGATTAGCTACGCTTTGCACGAGGACCAAGTAGCATTTTCGCCGGATCTTTTAATGCTAGCCAAATTCATTTCACACTCAATATCACTTCGGCAGTAGGAGCAGGAAAGTTGGTACACCGAAAACTCCCTAACCAGGAATGAATGAAACCTTAAAATGCACTCTAGTTTTACACAACTTATGAAGTTCAGAGATTATCTTCGTCCTCTACTGAGAATCTGAAATTAACCAGCTATGAAAACAAAGACGGTTTACAGGGACAACAAATGACATTAGACACACCATAAAAATTTACGTGCAGATATACTACAATGATTCAGCAAATGTACCATGAAAAAGTCTGTGTTTCGTAACAAAAGCCGACAACGGAGCCAAGTAAACTTTACTCTGTTACTCAACGGGCTGAAAGACTTTGCTGAGAAAGTTTCTTCATTGTAGGGATTAAACTACGCTATGTTGGCAGATGCAGCTTGGGGTGCTTACTTGAGAACCATGTTGATAGATCCAGACGAAAACGATGAAGTGGAACGACTTCACGTGGATAAGGGGAAAAAAGGCAGAGAACATCGTAGCAGAAAATGGGATATTTCATCAAAATTCGTCCCAATTACGCCACTCAGTAAACATGCAACTGATCAGCTTAACGCATTACGTCATGCAGACACAGTGACGAGTGACCCTCACAAGACTGGTTACTGCCCTTACCCAGCCGGTGGGTTAAGCTACAGAAATGGTACCATGAAAGATTTCGTGCTTCTAGCAGCGCCTCAAGTGTTCCATGATGATGATGATCTTAGTGTTGGTGTGAATGGCCTGGGTGGATCGAAACCTGGTGCAGCTAGTTCTGGCGTACTACTTTCACATAGGGTAACGATCGTGCCTTCTGTTCTATTTGAAATCAGACACACGTAAGACGACTCTACACATTCTCTTCTAAAGTACTGAGAAAACTAGGAAACGTTGTTGCGGAAACATTTATGATTCACGATATCGATATTTGCTCAATGTTGCAATGTTTACTCCACCCATGAAAGCATTTTTACAGTAAAAAAAATTGCTCCCAGGAAGCAAAACTGTTTCTTGCTAAATGCAGAAACATTTCATGTTTCCCAAGTGTTTCCCGAGCGTTTGCCAACCTTTTTTGCCGATGTTTTGCCACCCACATGTTTTTGGGGGCTGACCACTGACATATATACATCTGGACTTCTTGCTCCTATGCTTTTTGACTTGACGCTTGTTTGGTCAATTAAAAGTCACGAAGGCTGACGAATATGAGAGTATTGCGACATCGCAGACTCTTCAATAAAGTTCATCAATACTGGTCAGCAGCCGACTTCATAAGCAAACACTCTCATACTTTCAGCCATCTTGGAACCACGCTTTTTGACGCCAAGCCAGCAGTCCACGGGCCGGTTGTATAAAAACGTGGTTAAAGTTAACTATAGTTAAGTACGAATGTCAACCAATCAGAGTCGCCTATTCA
>JAOBYK010552336.1:0-12108 GCA_025434845.1 Phenganax subtilis
CTCATTTACATCGTATAAGTCGTTTATAAAGTTATATCTAAGGTATTTAAACTTATCGTTAGTGCAGCTCATTACGTGGTGAAATTCATCACCAACTTCATTACTATTGCATAAAATACATTTTTGGTCTTCATGAGGGATTTTATTGTAACGGCCAGATTCAATTGGTAATTTGTGGGCAGATATTCTCAATTTAGTTACGGCCTGACGATGTTTGACGTTGGTAATTTCGTGCGAATACTCTTCAAAACCAAAATTCTTTTTTCAACACTAGCGAAAGTTCTCAATTTACCAATACTTCGTTGAGTTTGTTCCTCCCAGTAGACCGTAAAGTATTCACTTAATTTGGTTTTTACATATTTCCCAATGTTATCTACAGTAGTGTCTACAGGAAATGAAATTTCCTTGAGTGTTTTTAAATCGCATATTTTTAAGATATGGTTCGTAAAGACAATTGATCGACAGTTGTGTTTGATATTAAACCTTGCAGCTTTTCCCACCAAGGTATTTGAGTAGTCCGAGTCCAAAATTCGCTACCAATATTTGGTGATAACGTAGAAATATGTATTATCAAAGGTGTTTTACCTAGTTCACCATATAAAGCCAAATTTGTAATCTTAGAATGAACTCCCAGAATACGTTTGGAAAATTTTAACTGCAGTAATTCTAATTTATGAACTATATGCTGAAAAATTTCGTCTTAAAAATTTCAATGGAAGAAATTTTTCCCAACAAATTCGTGCCCCATATTTCACAAGCATATAATGTTCTAGGTCTCACTATTGAGGAGAAAAGCTTTAGGCAAGTTTTTATTGGTATATTATCCATGTTTGTTATTTTATTCACTGGGCAATTGTACGCTCTAAGTGCCTTATTATATAGAGTTGTAACGGTTAATTTAGAGTTTCCAGAGAAATGAAAAGTACGAAGTTGGAAATGAACATCATTATTTAACGTCTTGCACTAATCCGAAGTTCAACCTGCTAAGAACAAAATTTATTGCCAGTCTACATGAAATAAATAGCTCTTTCGGACTACTTAGCTCGGAAGACCTATTTTTATATATTCTATCTATGAAAGATCAATCGATTATGAAGCTAGTGGGAAAATATTGCTTTCATATTCTAGAATCTTTTCATAGCTTAAACTGTTGTGTCACATAAGCCATTCCATATGCATGTATCGTTAATGTAGATAGGTTAGATCACCTTTGTTAGATTCCTACGCATGCACTTTGAACTTATATTTTGTTAATTTGACTAAATATGTAAATTGTCACTTTTCTATACCAATTCTGGTATCTTTGTAATGGTGGAATTAAAGTAAATTATAAAGAAAAGAACATAAAGAATGAAATAGTTACTGTTCATTATTCCTTTGTGCATTTGCAAGACCTTAGCATTCTATACACCTCACGTATGCACTACATCATACGGGCGGGCTTCTTACCTAAACTTTATGTCCAGTAAGTTTTATAATAAACCTAAGCTTATACTTTTTACTACACTACTAGTGTACTCTTCTTGCTCACACAGCATTATGCTTGGTGTTATGATAATTATGACTGGAAACAGTCTGTTGTCTACTGTTGTTTTTGATAACATTCTGTTTACTTTTCGTAAGCCATTCTCTGACTTGAAAGACATTTGGAAACATTTACTAAAGTTAATTGACATCACTGAAGGAGGTAGAAGACCACAGCATACTTGAAAAACCTTAATTGTGTGATAGACTCTGACGGTAGAAACTGCACGGTCATCAAACATGGGAAATAAAGCTTTTATCTTCAGGCTGCTCTTCAGGCTCTTCTTGCCTACATTTTCCTCATGAGTTTCAAATGAAGAAAAAAAGTGAATATATAGGTTATATCGTAGTAGTACATATTATACAGCTAAAATATTATATGCCTGATGATCCGTCCGTCTTTGAAAACAGTTCCTTGACCTAAAAGTCATGTACTGATAAAATAGTTTTAGAATCAATTAGTCACTCCTAATAAATCGAGCGAATAATCTAACTGAACGCAATGATCCTCTCCTACCGTCATAGAAATGCTTAAAACCAGATACTTCAAGATATCACTGTCCTTTCTGTTTGTACCATTCTCATCCTATGAGCCTCAAAAGCCTATTCCAGGGGCCATAAAGTAAAAAAATTGCCAGGAAAAAGAAAAAGTTTTCAATCGTTGTACTAATTGTATATTCACATTCAATGACCAGTGACTGTTTATTCAATGTGCCTGTACTAGAGTAAATTTATTTTCATCAAATTCGTTGAATGCAGTGTTCATTTGACAGCTTCCTGCAGCAGTCAATATTTCTGACGTATACCAAAAACCTTGCTAAATATCATTCCTCAGTCCAAAAACAGGACACTTTTGTTGCAACTATATTTTCAACAAACTGAAACATTATCAGTAATCGTTTGAGGTATACACCATGTATTTTTATTATTGCAAACCTTTGCAATAATAAACATATACATGGTGTATACCTCAAACGATTACTGATATTGTTGTTTTCGCCATTCAAAACTACAAGAATCTAAACTGAAACATGGTCACTATTTTTTGTTATGAACATCAAATTCCATGAACTTTATTGATAAGTTTACTTATTAACATGACCAGTGTGAAATCTGGTTTTATAAACAATACAAGTTACATAGCAGAGTTGAACATTTCCAATATGCATTCTTCAATATCAGGTTTTTAACTGATTAGTGCAAATTATGGTGTTACAAAGTGAGTAAAGTTTTTATACTACAGTAAACCTTACATAAAGATTCCAAGAGCATTCGGTTGAAGCTAAACTGCTTCCAATGTTATAATAAATATTTTTGACAATGAAGTTGGTCGAAACTGTTTCTCATTGTCATTCAAAGAGTATGATTCTTGTTTAAATTTATGCAAGTTGAATTACTTTGCTGTAGTTGAAAAACTGAAATCCTGCTAATCAGAGGGGGTTCTGAATTAAATAGTTTTATTTTTCAACCAAAACTGAACTCAGTCTTGTGCTTTGGATGATTGATAATTGTCCAAACTGCAGGTTGGAGGCTCTAACACCTTACTGGTTCTTTTATGTGAAGTTATACTGCATTAAATTGACATATATATATTTTGTAGATAAATTTTGTAAATTAGTTTTATTTATTAAAATAGTTTTTGTATACACGTGTATTTTCCATCCATGATTGAAGTTCTCCATCCATGATGAAAGTTCTTGGTTCTTCTAGCAGCAAAATGGAGCTAGACTACATTCATGTATGAATTTTGCAACAAACATAAATACAAACTGTGAAGAGCTAGCACAAAAGTTAAAGAGCATAACTAGGATGAATGAGTGATCCCTGAGCAATTTGACAAATAAAAGTGATTGTCGGACAGTTTGTTCGACACTTCAACAATGAAAACATATCTTTATTGACTTTATCCTTGTTTATATAAAATTCACTTCCCGTTTTTCACCTCGTACAATAACAGCACAATATATACATGTTTTGTGCGAAAACAGTTCATCCGTCCGCATTTTTCTTCCGTCCGGAATTTTCATGCGTCCTCACTCATCCGTCCGTCCGTATCCGCGTTTTAGCCTAACCCCCACCAGCGTAAATAGTTTGAATGAATGAATTACTCAAGCAGATCAGTAATATGAAATGAAGCTCACAATGAAAATGTTTATGAATGACATTGATGTCATTTTTATATAAAATTTTTTCACAATTTTTACGAAATACTGAATCAAACATCCCTATCTGTAGGCTTCCCCTTAAAACGCTTTATTAACTTCCGTTTGGAAGTTAAAAATCCGAATCGGAACCACAAAAAATGTAGTGATTTGCTGCAAATGATGTTTCGTACAAAAACTAGTATAGTTTTATACAAAACCAGGGGGGTGAAAATCTTGTAGTGGGCTCAGCTTTGAGCCTTGGACAGTGGTAGTTACCATGAGACAAGGGGCCCAAATGGCGTGAGCATCACGTCAATACCGAGCTAGTGCCAGACTCATCCGCCATGCTTTTGGACCCTACTTTTGATCAGACGAAAAGTCTGAGCAGTGCCTCCAGTTGAATAATATAGCTCAGTGCAGATACCGCGGAGACGGGGGGCGCTGCCTTGCCCCCCTGAATACACAAAGAGTGAAAGCATACGCTACGTTGCTCAGTGTGTCAGTGAAGCCAACAAGCGTGATGATGATGATGATGATGATATTTAATTATCCACCTTCGGTTTAAAAATACAATGGATTTACAACAGTTATATACAATTAAGGTTATTAATTACAGTTATATACAATTAAGGAATACAAAATCTAGTTACTAAAAGAATAAAAGTTCATAAATAGCTTCGGTTCCATATTTTCCATGTCTCATCACCCGGGGGATAAAACTGTTTTTATGTCGCTCCGTACCAGAAGACGGGACGTGATTTGACCCTCTGTTTCTGGGTCTAAGATTATAATGATGATTGTTATAATTTGCAATCTGTCGATGTCAAAATGTCTGATCGTGGCCAGATATCTTCTTTCCTCAAGAGTTTCCAGATTGAAGAAACTACACTCTGTTGCGTACTTATCTAGCAAAATGTTGTGCCAACAAAAACTCGAAAATATTAAAAACTGCTTCGTTATAAAGCCTTCACGCTAAAAATAGGAGTCAGCCATACTGGTCAGCAGTCGACTTCATGAAAAAGCACGATGGTAAACTATTGAAATGAATGCAGTTATTTTTCCAAAAATGTATTGTTTTACTTTTTGGAATGTTGACCCTTTGACTTGTCCAAAAAAGATTGAAATTATTAAATATGAAGGCAAATAAGCACGACGTGGGCACAACTGCAAAAAAATTCGTCGCCAAAGACGAAACCTCAAAAAAACTGTGCGATCTTTTATTCTTTTTCCGATTTATTGAAAATATTAGACAAAACTAGAAGCTTATACCTCAAAAATATTGTAGGTCTACTTGAAATACATTTGTATAATAAGTTTTGTAAAGATTGGCTCTTTCAAGGCAGGAAAAATTGTCAATCAAAATAGAAGAAGATGAATTGTGAAAATATAGTGTTTCTCTTTTCCTGGAGGGAGTGAACTTGGCTTGACAAAATAATAGACTTCAGTCATAGGACTTAGCATTCCAATTACATTCATTTCAATGTGGTAAACAGTCTCATAATTTCGGCCATCTTGCGACCACACCATTTTGACGACATGCAAGCAGTCCTCATACATGTCAGTGCATCTACAGCACAGAGAAAGTGCATACAGAGACTACAATCGGAGAATCCTCTGTACCGGTTTGTAATGCACATGTACTAAACACCGGCAAGTATGTAGAAAATTTGGTAATCACTGCATAGTTAAAATTTTGAGCCTGCAGTATAACAGAATGCAATAAGGGTCGTTTTAGTTTCCATAGTTTCTGAATAAGGAATGTTTTTATTCCAAATCAGTACAATTTAAAAAAGTTTGCAAAAGTAAATCTAGTATGAAATATAATTGTAAAATCCACATTTCTAGCCGTTTTAGGCATCCCATTTTTCAAACTTATCGCAAATATATGCGTTTGCTTACCAGCTCTACTCCTTTTCTTGCTCGGAATTTTACCTTTCCGTGATGAAAATGCGATCAATTCATCACAATCTGGAAACTACTTAGTGGAAGCTAGAAACTACCAGAAGACTATTTGGAAACTATTAGCACTCCTAGATATAGCGAGATCAGCGTTGGAAACTACTGAGCTCGATCGCTGATTGGCCAGAAACTACTAAGGAAACTACTGAGAAAGTATCAACGACAGTCCTACCCCGCTAGGTCGTTCTGTTATCATGGACGTTCTATTATTGTGGTCTTTGGTAGTGGAATACTGTTTGATAAGTGAAATTTGGAAATTTCACTGATTTGCTATGCCCGAACCATTTAAGATGAATAAACCTGAAGTGACTATAACGTGATCAAAAACGTCTACAAAGACATCGGTCAGCAGAGGTGATAACTTTCATCTGGGAATCTACTGACCAGTAGTACTGCAGCCAATAATTTAACTGCGAAATGATATTTTTTGATAAAAAAAATAAAAGCTAAGAAATCCACCGCAAAATATTCGACTTTTGTTGAGTTTTTCAACTCATATAACAGGATAATTTAGTTTTTGTTTATTAGATGTACTTTAGTAGCGCTTATATATTGTGTTTTGTCACTGATGTTTTTCTATATTTTATTCATTATAACTGCAATCCCAGAAGCAGGGTATATGTATTAAGTTCCCATGAAGATACGAATTATTCATGTTCAAATATGACCAAACTGAACCTACATATTGTGTGCACATCAGTTTTAAAACTACAATTGTCCGAATGCCGAATGACAAAACTCGCTACCGTATTTCATGACGCGAAGCTGGCCAATTTTAAGGCTTAAATGCTTTGAAAATTTCTAGATCCTCATGGGTTGATTCAATATACGTCCAGGTGATTCATATTATTAAAATCGTGCACTGAAAAGCTTGCGAGAACACAAAATAAACTAAAGGAACAGAATGTACACATGAAAAACAATGCATTTCAATCAGTGATTTCCTATGCAGACATACACTCCAGATTTGTTCATCTCAATTGTTCGAACTGAGATTGAGAAGAATACAAGTGCTTTTGTGAAATCTTAGTGGATTTACTCCTTTAACTGGTTAATTTTGCATAAATCATACTGCGTTTCACTTATGCGCTTGAGTGGAAATGGTCAGCCTATATTTTTCAAGACAGATTGCCCATCGTGTGATATTGGTGTGGGATTTAACGATGTGAGAAAGTTTGCTTACGCTGAGAAACTTAAGTTCACTCAAAACGTATGGAGCCCTGCTAGCGATCGGTTATTTGAATCCCTGCCTGCTGTAGAAATGGAAATATCGAGAGTTTTAAAAGTAGGAAAGGCTACGCAATTAAACTACCACAGCTAAATATATACTAAAAATGGGTGAAGTTGCAAGGTTTGGTTGGGAAATATTGGAAAATGCGGAATATCTAGCGTTGCAAGCTTTGCAAATTTTGTATACTTTTGTATTACGCGCGGAAATGTTGCCACGTTTGGGCCTATACGTGGTAACGATTTCCACACGTAATACTAAAGTATAAAAAATTTGTGGATTTTGCAATGCTATATATTCCGCATTTTTCAACATTTCCCAACCCAACTTTGCATCTTTACTCATTTTAGTACGCTCTTTCCGGGGATGTACAGTTTTTCGAGATGAAAAATTAGTCCTATTATGGCAATTGTCCATTGAACTTAGAGTATAACAAATAACTGCAATGTAACTAATACCAACGACTTATAGTTAAAGAGTCATATTGACGAAACAAAAACCATGACCTTTTTTATTTAATTTGATCTGGTCGAACTTGGACAACAATGTACAAAGTAGGAGGAAGAGGTTGTTCCCCTCCTCTCCCCAAAAAATTGCTGCCCTAGCTTTATTTAAAATCGAATACAAATCCTAATCCAAACATGCCTGCAGTAATCACAATTTCCAATACAATTTTTTGTTCATTGAAGCTTTAATCGTGAAAAATCAAGTATGTCTATGTTAATTAATTGAGGATTGTACGGATCCAATGCTTTGATGATTCAACTGCTTTTAATAAATCACTAACAGAGATAGTCATGGGGTGTCAAAAAAACGCAATGCATGAATTCCTTCGAAAAAGGGAGATAGGCCCCCATGCAGAGAGGTCGTTTCCGACGATCTAGAAGGTCCAAATTTTAAAAATTTCTCGCTAGGCGCCTCGGAGCGGTAAATTTGGGAAGTGCTCACGAAATACCCTTGATCTCTGTATTTATATGTGCGTACTTAACCTCAGCTATTTATCTTTACAGCAACTTTGATATTATTTTCCTAATCTGCTAGGAGGAAACCGGAGTGCCCGGAGAAAGCCTACGACTCTCGGCAGAATAGCTGACAGACTCTCTTCATCGCTTGAGAAAGTCAAGTCTGTGATAAAAATCGGCATCGACTCGACAGCCTATTTTTTGTTGAAGGCAGACAATGACACTGTAGAAATACTGTTGTAACTGCTGATAAAATGAACTCATATTGTTTTCTTTTGTAATGAAAGCTCTTGGAAAGCATCTTTTGGTAAAATACTAGTTGAAACTAGGACGGTGCCGGTAGAAGGTTTTCAACTAACTGACCGTAGCCCCCCAATCGAGATTGTTCTAGATAAAGTAAAGAGAACATTAGTTATGGAACATTACTGTGATCTCCTCGGAATTTAGACATGCGCAATTTCTTTTTACTTCTAGGTCATTATCATCTTCGGTATGGCGACTTTGGTGTCAGTCTTCGTTCTTTTAGTTGGCTGTATTGTTTTACTATTACCGCTGTTTGAAGGTACGTTTATCATACAGGGTGTCTCAAAAACAACGTAGTCCAACTTTGGCTCGCTAATGTGCAAGATTGACTTGGCAAACAAGTGTAAATTTTTAATATTTAAAAATATCAGGCTTTCAGCTGTTGAATGACGTGTTTTTCATGATATATGGAGCAAAAATGAGCAAATACGAGCGCAATTAAGAAGCTTGGTCAAAATTGCCTTGTTTCAACTACTGAAAATCGACTGTAATTAAGTATGCATATGCAGTTTTCCCGCACATGTTCGACTAAGGCAAAGATGGTTCAACTCCGATGAAACAAATAAAGCCAGTTTTTGACATGTTGCTTATTATACTTGCGTTTTCTTTTGTTTAACATCTCAAAAATTAAGCGTAGAAGTGGAAGAATGCAATTTTGACCAAGCTTTTTCATCGCGCTTTTATTTGATCATTTTTGTTCCATGTGTTATGAAAAACATACCATTCAACAGCTAAAAACCTGATCTTTCTAAATATCAGAAAATTACACTCATTTAGCCCGAAATTGCTACACAATAGCGTGCCCAAGTTTGGATTACGTTTTTTTTAGAGACCCTGTATAAGACCTGAATGAGGTTGACTGTAATTATTGAGCAAGTTTCTACAAAGTTTCACGTTGATGAGAAATATAGATCCAGCAAAATGCTATTAAATAAGATACAATGCAAAGAGCATGATTGGTGATAAGGTGATTTAAATAAACTGACATCTAAGCATTTTAGCTTTTGTTTCCAACTAGAAGTCGTGAAATAAGACTGCTGTTAGATATCTCAGTGAAGAAGTGTTTTAAAGTCAAACATTAAGAAATTTGGTTGAATAGGAGTGGGCTGTATAACGAAAATTGAACCATTGTGCTTCCACTTCTCGTTATTTTAGATTCGTGATTATTTCCAGATAGTTAAATTACTAAATATGGAAACGAATGTTTTGGTCACTTTTGTTTCTCTTTGTCTTTTAATTTTCGTTCGTTTACGCTATACTGCTATTTGCAAGCTACCATGAGGGGTGCGATATTCTTCATGTATGTTTACGGTTCAATTGTTCACGTTTGACAAGAATATTGCACATGTTTTAGCGGAAATCAGCTTGTTACTCTTTGATGTTTGCCGAAATGTAACGAACTTTTGCTCGAACGTGCATTTTTTGCCAAACGTTTGCGTTTGCGTTACGTTGCGTTTTTTTGGCAAACGTACCTGTTTTGAAATGTAAGCAAACATGAAAAAAATCGGGCGCCTCATGGTAGCTTGCAAACAGCAGTATTATTTTGCAAAAGCGTGATTTCTCAATTTCTGTCTTAAACAGTAAATCCTTACGCATTGTCTCAGTGCCTATTTTTTGCCTTTTGTAGGACAAATCATTCCGCCAACGTGTGGTACCGCATTCATTGCTGCTCCTGGAGATAATATAAGTATAGATTGGACTTACAAAAATTATCCAGCAACAGTAACCTGGGGGGAGTGGATTTTTACTAGCTCTTCTGGTCCACCATCTGAAGGAATTGCTGCGGTGAATGAATCTGATCCTGATCCGGTTGTAATTCTGCCAAGCAGTTTACCTGGTGTTAAGATAATCCCGCCAGCAACACTGGTTTTAGAAAATGTGGACGCGAATTACAGCGGAACTTACACGTTCGTTTTATATTCAGCTTCAGATATCTCTTATGTCACCGTTTTTATAGCTAGTAAGTCGTCATTTAAACAAAGAAGTATTTTCTTTTTTGATTGGTTACTTCCCAAGCGCTTGAACGGGATTACATGTAGGTCTAGAAAGGTATTTCGTGGGCGAGACACGTACAGTTATTGTTAAAATTTTGCTGTCAAAAATACACGTTCTGGAATAGAAAAGTACGAAAACATTGCCTATACTGAATAATCAAATGGTTTTATTTCAGTGAAGCCAACTGCTATGGTTAATTGTTCCACTCCAACAACAGTTGATAAAGGTGATAGCATCCGATGTTTGTGCAAAAGTGCTGGAGGAATGCCTCTAGCAAATGTAACGTGGCTAAAAAATTGCCAGCCGCTTACTCCTCATTCAAGCGTGTTGAACGTTAGTAATGCTGATAAAACAATCAATGGAACCTACACTTGTGTAGCACAAAGCTACACGTTAAAAGATCGAAAGTCAGTCGAAGTACGAGCGAGACCTGATGGTAACTGCAACAATGCATTTGCATGATAATGTACCCTATTTCCTCTATTTAGCAGTTTTGCCAGGTTCCAGAGCCTGCTGGGAGCCAAATAAGACGTAAAAGGAGGCCAAATTTGACCCGAAGAGGCCAAAATACCAAATTTTCAAAAAAATCAAATTGACACTAAATTGAACTCTCACCAGTTACATAAGACTTTTGCCTCCCCCCCTCCGTATGCTAGACAACCGAAATCACAGAATCAGAGTTTTGCATCTGTTTACTTTCCACATTATATTATATTTTTTCCACCAGGATATGGTGCTTCCATTTGGAGGCCATGGTTTGAGCAATGAAATTTGAAGCTTTTGGTGCAAAACTTTCCTTTTTCTACCAAAATAATTGAGGGGTGGTAGCCTGTGAAAACCAGGGATGCCGGAGTCCCGGGGGCAGAGGCCCCCCTGCCTTTTGCTAATGGGGGAAGCGGGGGCAGCTATGCTCTTTGCTCATAGAGTGACTATAGTAAAACCATAATTCAAACTTTTTCCAGAAAGTAATATATTCGAAGTAAACAAAACATGGGTTTGCGATCCACGCCAAACAATTTCGCATTAAAGAGTGCTCAGACGTTAACCAGAACATATATTAAAAAGTATTTTTGCCATAGATTTATTGAAGGCAGGCGGTTTTCCAAAATTTAAGCCTTCTAGCTAGTTTGCCAATGTAAAATAAACTAGCCTCCCTTTATTGAGATGTAGACTTCCTTGCCCTAGATTGTTTTCATCGACTCTGAAGTACATTTGAAACTTTATTGTGATTGGCTGTTGTTACAATGTTGCTGACCATTACATTTGGCTGAATTTTATTAACTGTAATTGGATGAGAAGACAACTAGGTTATCGGATATGATTGTTCTGAGAAGTAATTTACATGAATATGTTTCGTTATACACCGTTTCTGATACAATCTGTTTAGTATTACAAGTAAAATGAAAAGTAGCTTTTGGAACTAAAAAGAGGCCAAAAAGAAGCCAAAAGGCCAAACTTTTTTTTCGAGGCCAAGCAAGAAAAAACCCCACCAAATTCGAGTTATTTGGCCTCCAGGAGGCCAATCTGGCAACCCTGCTATTTAGCCCCCAGCCTCTTTTTAGCTCCCCCCCCTTCTAATTAGCCCCCACTTAGAAACTAGCAGAAGAAAATAAACCCCCACCCTTTAAAAATAAAGAAATCAACGGAAAATCAATCTCTGAATGGAATCATAACAAAATACGAATGCTGAAGCTTTACAATAATAATAGTAATAATAATAATAATAATTAAATTCTTTTTATTCAATACCCAAGAAAACATCCGTCTGGGTTTACAAGATTATGTTATAAACGGTACTAAATTTAAAAATATTCGCTAAGATTGTATTAAAATTGTATAATAACCTACTTAATTTAATAAGAACAAAGCATGCAAGAATAACTAGCAATACTATTATTCCTAATTAGGAAGCCTTATATGAGACATTCATGCATATTAGTTGTTATATATATATATATATATATATATATATATATATATATATATATATTTT
>JAOBYK010552447.1:0-12106 GCA_025434845.1 Phenganax subtilis
ATTTGCCTTCAATATTCAACTTGTCTTTCACAAAAAGTTCGAATGATGGAAAGCCACTTTGCCATTTGAATTTGCCATTATTTAGGACGACTAGTGGGTATATTGTTGTCTCTTTACTGCGTTTGAGCGCCATTACTTGCTTCATCAACAATCACTGTAATTTCCCTACTTTCTGCCTTATTTCGACAACTTTGTGGATCGATTTTATGGAAGAATCGTGGATAAAGTGGGCATCCTTGAGAAAGTATAACTGGTTTGGTTAAAGTTGAGATATTTTCTCCGTATTTTGTGGAGGTTTTTACTAAATTATTGGAAATTTTTACGGTTATTTGTCGACAGACGCTTAACGGTTGTTTCTGACGTGCACATAGCTACGTGATAGGCTGGCTTGCGTGATACGTTTGCGTGATTCACAGAGCGACTTTACGAACTAACGTTCGACTCGAGTGCGAGTGAAATTAGAACAATTATAAGTCTAAGTAGCTAACTACAACTTTCTGGGAAGAACAAAGTGAAATGTTGAAAATTCGTCAAAATTTAGCCAAATCAGCATTATATCGCGTCGTGTGTCTTTTACTGCCGCAAACATCATCGAAAATTCTGCAGAAAAAGACTTTCTAATTTCTTCAGATATTACGATCTTATCAAAAATTTATGTTTCATTTGGACTTCTACGCGTGATAAGAAGTTGCGACAGCTCACTCTTAGCAACAAGTATCGCTACGGATTGGAATTTAGAATATCTCGTAAATGTTCTCACATTGTACTACTTATTCTCCTTGCTGGTGACATTGCGACCTACTCAGGTCCTACAGCCGGCTCACGGGTAAAAGACAATTCAGTATCTTTGGGGTTAAACGTACTGTATCTGAATGCTAGAAGTTTAAAGCTCTTGTTCATTCAAGTGGAGAAAGATCGATAAAACTTTGTAAAATTTCATTGCTGCAACAATTGATATATAGTGGCAATTACGACGTTGTATGTGTTTGTGAGACTTGGTTAAACAATTTAGTCTTAAGCAGTGAGATCTTGCCAAATTATGGAACTATCTTTCAACGTGACTGAGCTGGGAAAGTTGGTGGCGGTGTTTTTGTAGCTGTGAAGGCTAGTATACAAGCTACACGTCGACATGAGTTGGAGCCTGAAAACATTGGACTTGTTGCTATTGAGCTAATGAAAGCAATTAGTAAACCAGTGGTACTTTATACATTTTACCGTCCTCCTAATTCTACGACTAATGTTCTACAGTCACTAGGTAACTCCCTTCAGAGAAATCCGGAATGCAGCCGCATTGTAGTGATAGGAGACTTTAATCTACCATCTGTGAAATGGTCCTCTGATCAGAATACCCCCGTTAACATCGGAGAATCTGCTGAGATTGAAGCTTTCTGCGATATGGTTGATGATAACTTCTTACATCAACTCATACTGAGCCCTACACACATCGCTGGCAATACGCTCGACTTGTTATTATGTAACACTCCTGACATCATTGGTGGCATTTCCTTATCCCACCCTGAGTCCTGTGGTTTCCCAACAGATCATTATATCGTTGAAATTGAAATTCAAACTAAGCTCAAAAGAGCAATGCCAGTCAAACGCGTGGTTTTTGATTACAAAAACGCAAATTTTGATGGTCTGCGTAATTACCTAACCGAATTTCTTATCAGTATTGTTCCAACAAATAATATCGATGACTGCTGGGAACAATGGAAACATGCTTTCCTGACTGCAGTTAATATGTATGTACCAACAAAAACTGTCCAAGCACTCTCCTATGGATCGATAAAGAAGTCCTAATTTTAATCAGTAGAAAATACAAAGCACTGAAAAATATCGTATGAACCAAACCACTGCTCGAAAGCGTGAACTACGAGCCCTTACTCAACGAATAAAGTACCTCTTCAGATGCAAACACCGAGAATACCTTTCTAAAATTGAGAGTTCCGGTCCTATCACAAAGCCATTCTACATCACAGGAAACGTTAAAATAATGAAATTACCTACAACGGAGAAACTGCTAAAACGGCCAAGGAAAAGGCAATGCTCTTTAACTCTTACTTCTCTTCGGTGTTTCATCCACCTTCATTCCATGCAGCTCCTAGTAATTTTACAGACTCTTTGAATTTAGACAGACCAATTTCGGAGATAACACTTAATGTTGAAAAAGTTTTTCAACGCTTGACGTATCTTGATACTTCGAAAGCAACTGGCCCTGAAGCTATTCCATGACGACTTCTGCAAACATGTAGCCTCGAAATTGCACCAAGTATCTGCAACCTGTTCAATCATTCTCTGCATACTGGTCATATTCCATCTGAGTGAAAATCTGCTAATATCACTCCCGTTCACAAAAAGAAAAGTAAAGAGCCAGCCGAGAATTACAGTTGCTGCCTATCATTGGAAAAGTTTTGGAAAGTTGTGCGTGCCTTAGACTTTACGACCGTATGAGACACCTCATCACAGAATCACAACATGGCTTTCTAAGACAACGGTCATGCATCACACAGCTCTTTCCTGTTCTTCATGCCATTGGACAATCCCTTGACAAAAACATCCAAACCGATATTGTCTACTTAGATTTCGCCAAAGCTTTCTACTCTGTCGACGACCAAATCCTACTACACAAGCTAAAACCATACGGTGCGAGAGATCAGTTGTTTAAATGGTTTACTGATTACCTCAGTGGCAGTTGTGAGAGGGTGTTAATTAGTGGAGCTGCATCACACTGGGCACCAGTAACATCTGGCGTACCACAAGGAAGCATTCTTGGACCTGCTCTTTTCGTGATCTTTATAAATGATCTTCCTAACATCTTACCCGACGAGAAAATGGCAGCTCTGTATGCAGACGACACGAAAGTGTACAATTCTATCAATTCGATAGCTGATTGTGAAAAAGTACAACAAGCACTAATCAGTCTTGAGAGCTTGAGCCGTGACAACAACCTTAATTTCAACTCATCCAAGTGTAAGGTGCTGACAATCACAAGAAAAAGATCCCCCGTTGCAGTATGCCTACCAAATGAACTCGAACGTAGTTTCGCGTGTAGAGAAAGAGACAGATCTTGGTGTCTGCATCAACAGTGACCTCTCGTGGAATGACCATATTTACACCATCACCGAAAAAGGGAAAAAGATGCTTGGACTTCTAGAAAGAACTTCTCCACTCTTGACCAACCCATCTACCAGGCGGACGTTGTACTTAACGCTGTTAGGTCTCAGATACACTATGCTACTGAAGTCTGGTCTCCACATACCACCAAACTAATATCTAAGCTGGAAAGTATCCAGAGAAGAGCTACTGCTTGGATAATGAGATCGAAATTTGAGAGAGTCTACCTGTTAACAGAGACTGATAACCCTCAACTTACTCCCCCTGTGCTATGACAGAGAAGTCAAGGATTTGGTGTTCTTCTTCAAGGCACTTAATGGAGGTATCGATGTACATGTGCATAGGCTTATTTCGTTTGTGAACAACGGTCGGACAAGGCTCAGTCAAAACCCCACGCGCACTCTCGAAACTCCTCTCTGTAAATCAAGTACTTTCCAAGCCTCTTACTTTAACCGCATTGTTAAACTATGGAACTACGCCTGCAAAATACTTCCTCAAACCAGCTTTGCCTGCCTTTCCTCCTTCAAACGGAACATTAGAGACACGTACAAACTATGTCTGGAGGCAAAGTTTGATACAGACATGCCATGCATGTGGACATTGGTGCCTGACAGCTCGTGCCACAAATTTCAATTTTGAAAATTGTATTACTTGATTCTTGTCAGTTTTTGAACATTGTGGATTCTAATGTACTGTTGTGACGGTGATCACCTTGCATGGGACCCTGCATCTCGTTCGTGCTTTAATTTTTCCGTTTGAGTCTTCCACAACTTGTGCATGTGTTAGATAGTTAAGGTGTTGTTTTCGTTTTTTTTCTTGTTTATTCTTTGGGGGGGGGGGGGGTTGTTGGTTTGTGAGTGTTTGTCATATCGTGTCCAGTAACTCTTATGGAAAACTCAATAAAATTGAATAAGAAGTGAGCGAAAAGTATCATCAATTCATAAGAAAATACTTCAATATATTCAAGGCATGCATGTCAGTAGTGCATGACAGGTATCACCTGTTGTAGGAATTGATACAATCGATTGAAATGTAAGAAGACTGAAACCCTTACTCTTATGAAGTCAAGTTCTATGTTGCTTGAAGCTAGAGGGCGGCCTAACTTCCATCAAACGTTGTCCACTCCCCCTTGATTTCGAAACTTACGAAAAATATTTCCAACAGCTTTCTCCTACGTTTTAATGTCTCCGAACTCTATCGGAGAACTGCAGTAACTCAAAAGTACCAAAAACTTTCGCTCGGTTTCTGGGTAAAATGTTTTGTCCTTACAATACTTCAGAAGCTTTATTTTGTTCGTTGTTGCTATTTTTTAGAAAGCTCGACTATCTGAGTACACCCTGCCATGAAACATAGTATATCCAGAATCAACGTGGTAAATTTTACTGCTCATGTGTTAGACCTGTCCTCGAGTATGCTAGTGAGGTGTTTCACTTTGCCCTACCTGTCTGTCTAAGTGAAGCAATAGAGCGTATACAAAGAAGAGTAACCTCGATAATTTTCCCTGGGCTTTCATACGGTGAACGATTGGAAAGAGCTAACTTGATAACACTTGATGAGCGCCGTCGCAAAGCCTGTGAAAAGCTTTTTCAAAATATATCTAACAATCCTAAACATAAACTTTCTAATTTATTAGTGTCAAGAGACTCTTTAGCCTATGACTTAAGAAGTAGCCGTAACTTTTCAACTCCTATTGCAAGAACAAATAGATTTTCAAATTCGTTTATTCCTGCTAGTATAAGAGAATTATCGTAATTTTGTAATTGAATCTTTTAACTTTTATGCAAATTTGTAAAATACTATAACTTTTGTCAATTTTATTCCGCTATATATGTAAAGGTTGCACGCAATTCAGTTGTAATTTTGCTGCTATGTGTTCCTTTTTCTAATAAACTTCTAAACTTCCATAAAAACTGTATGTTTAAAAAAAATTTGTATAAAAGGCTGGACTACGTACAATTTAGGTTTCAACTCTCTCCCCCCCTTGTGCGCGATAGCGTTCCAGCCTACTTTTAGTTCAATGGTAAAAACTCGTTTGGTGGCTCTCTTTCAATACATTAGCAACTGAAAGGTATTGCTGTGTATAACTTCACCCAGACTTCAAATATAACCAATAAATATTTCGGCTGTTACGATTCGGCCATCGAGGGAGACGGCGTATGATTTTAGAGACCTCATCAAACAAACATAGATAATAGCACACCATTTATAAGTTTTGTTGTTAAGTGTATAATACTGCAGATTCATCCTAAAGTGATTATTCCCAAATCAGTCACTAACATGCATCGAAAGCTGCGTTGGATAACAATCTCTGCGTAATGACTGGCATAATGACCAGTAGTACTCGTCAAAGGGTTACAGTTATCAACTTTTATCAACATTTTACACGGTGTACACTATATAGTTTTGCATCACACATGCAAGTTTTAAACTATTTGGTTGTGAAATATGGCTTCTATTTTTCCAGTTAGGTTTTACTATTACCATACCGTTTCTTCATTTAGAGCTTGGCGCGTTATTATACCGCAATGCCAATATCATCGAGAGCAATAAAATAAATGCATACTTGGCGCTGCGGCGATATGACTCGGAGATAGTTTATGTATATTGGTAGTGTGAAAAATAGCAGTTGCTCTTTAAATCGAAAATCAATAATGTTCGCTTTGCAGTCTTATATAACAGATTGCGCATTTCAGCTTGTGCATTTCTTGTTCGAGATCACGCATGGAAAGTGCAGCTATATTGCAGAACCTCATTATAAAATTTTTCCAGAGCATCGCGTGTACTGACATCAGAACATGAATGCGACATCAAAGCACTTCGAAAAGTGTTCCTTGTTTGGACTTAGCGTTCAAATAATCCTTCATTTTTCGTCTTTGCAGTACACCACCCAAATCTTACTTTGTGTCGTTAACGCAGCTCTTTCCTTCCTTGCTGTTTCATTGAACGGTATTTCAATGGTTACTATTCATAGGTCTTCACTATTAAACTCGAAGGTCTGCTATTTTATCATCTTTATTCAATCCGTTGTTGACATGATAAACGGAGCTGTGGCGCAACCATTATTCATCTACTATCTACTTAGCGAAGCCCTTGGTGTTGCTAACTGTAGAGGAAATTCACTTGTTAGAAGAGCTCTGTTCCTTCCCTTGGCTATGTCCGTATGTACGTCGTTTCTTATAAGCTACGATAGGTATTTCAGTGTCCTGCACCCTGTTTCTCATCGTGCTAATGTAACAAAGAAGAGGATTGGCAAATGTGTTTGCATCTCGATTTTGATTTCTCTGCTGCTTGGCGCACTGCGCTTTATTGTCAATGGGATTTATAAATTAATTACCGCCGTGTTCGTGTTCCTTTTCTTAACATCTACGATATATTTCTACTTGAAAATATTTCTAAACGCAAGGAAGTCAATGCAGTCACGGAGAGCACTGAGTGCAGTAGATATGGATCCAGAAAGGCGGAGGCAAAAAGTTATTTTTCAAAAAGAATTGAAGTTGGCGAAATCATGTTTTCTCGTCGTAATAGCTTTTATTATGTGTTTTCTTCCTTCTTTCGTAGCCTTAGGAGTTTACGAAGCGGACAAAGGAAGAGTTTCACGACGAATGCTTTCAGACTGGACTGCAACGATCGCTTTGTCAAACTCTTGTGTAAATTCAATCATCTTTTTTTGGTCCAGGTCTGTCATGAGAAAGGAGGCTGTTAGAATTTTCAAAACAATTTTTAGTCGCCCAAAAGCTTAAGTGTAAACTTGAATATTATGACAATTGAGAACTGGCATGCGCGACCACTGGAGCTTTTGGCAAGACCTATCACTTTAAGTTCTTAAAAATAGCTACATTCTTGTGTAAAAAAAAAGTGGCAACTATATTCCAGTTCCTTCCATGCACGTGATAATATTCTGTTTTGAGACAGCCTTGGATTCATACACTGTCAGCTATTGTATTTACGTTCCCGAAAATTTGTGTTTAGTCTGGCTCTCATACGACGCCGATTATTTTTCCGATGGTCGGCGATGTGATTAGCTTGAAAAAATGGGCTATATAAAGCACCCTACAAAGCTTTGTAGGGTGCTAATCACTTTTCGTACTGACGTCAAAATAGTGGAGTGTGACAAGCCTGGCTTTCGCGTTGGTTAGGACACCTGTTCAGCAATCGGGCCATCGGGCCTAATCGCGCCAAAAAGTGCCGTTTCGGGCCTAAACGGGCCACATAAATTAGGAAATATTTTGGAAAAATATCACTTGCTGTTACTTATTTGTTTGGTAAAGATGTGTCGAACAAGGAGAAACTGTCCTGTATTTGGTTGTGGTAGTACCAATCTAGCAAGGTTAGCGAATCATCTTGACCAAGTGCATGGCATAGACACAGAGGAACGCAAGAAATGGCTAAGGTAGAGTAAAATAGGAGTATGTGTGCCTAGACAGAGTGGAGAACCAAAGGAATTCAATGTGGAAAAGAGTTTGGAAAATTTGCTAGAGCGACAAGAAGAGATGGAGAGAAGCTTTAACGTTTATTTAAGAGATACAACATTAAAACATGGACAAACACGTAAACGAAAACCTTCTAAATTTCGAGAAACGAAGAAAGGCTGCAATAAATGATTATCATTTTAATTTGTGTACACTACTATTAAAAGGTACTGTTGTTGTCAGCGAGCAGGAAACGTAAAACAATCAAAGTCCTGGATGTAAATCCTGTCGAGCATAAAGGACAGAAACGTAAACGTGTTCTCACAGAGGACGGAGCAGTGTACAAAGTCAAGCCATCCAAGCTGGAAAATACCATAAAACCCAGACAATATGTTTAAGAACTATTTATTGGTGTATTTAATAATTGTTTACCTTACAAATATATTATTACAAACGTTAATCCGTATCTGCGTGTTAATTTATGCATCTATCCAAGCAGCGATAATTACAGGACTCGGTTTAGCTTCTCTAGAGTTCGTGGCACCGACCTCACATCGACCTCTCATCGACCTGACATCGACCCCACATCGACCTCTCGTCGACCTGGCATCGACCCCACATCAAACAGAAACTCTAGAGAAGCTCCACAGAAGCTCTAGAGAAGGGAAAGTTTGCTGTATGTAGAGCTGTACAGCGTGGCGATCGAAAATCTCAAGTTATATTACAAAAAGAAATGCGGTTCGAACATGTATCGCACGTGCCCGGTGCGTCACCTCAAAGGGTAACGTCACCTTAGCCGGTAACGTCACCTCACCTAGTAACGTTACCAGACTCACGAGCATCGTACGTACACGGTACGTCACCTCGCTTGGTAACGTCACCTTAGCCGGTAACGTCACCTTCCAGTCACTCCGTGTGACGTCACTTCCGCCGCCATATGTCGGGTATTACACTACTAGTATTTTAATGATGAATGAGGATTAAGATTTAACAATATTTTGGTATATTTCAAAAATACTAAGTAATATGTTGCCTGACTACTGCAGGAAACTCTCAAATCAATAAAGCATTCAACAAATTTGATGAAAATAAATTTACTCTTGTACAGTCACATTTAATAAGTAATCACTTGTCATTGAATGTGAATATACAACTAGTACAATGATTGAAAACTTTTTCTTTTTTCTGGCAATTTTTTACTTCATGGCCCCTGGAATAGGCTTTTGAGGCTCGTAGGATGACAAGAATACAAACAGAAAGGGCAATGATATCTAACATAATACAGATCAAATCTGATCTGAACAAACTTAAATTTATAATTTTAAAGAGAGAAGGTTTCCTGTTCTTCTATGCTATCACCAGTAATATGCAAGGGCCTCTCTTAGTCTGTCATTGGACAATAATAATGGGCTAATTTTCAGCACTAGAACTTACTCCTATTTGCCCTTTGGTTTTCTAATAAAAGATTATACATGAGATAACTTGTTTGATTATAAAATAATCTTAGCATTACATAAATAGCCACAGCATGGCAAGATAATTATGAAAAAACGCAATCCCCACGAGTTTGAACGACTTTGCTTCAATGGTCCTTGCTCTGTTTATACATAGTGATATTTAGCACATTTTATTTACAAATATGACTGGTTTTGTGACTAGTTTTGTATCGAGGGTGAAAAAGGGATTGTTGCCATTTTTAGCCTTATTTTTGAAAAATTAAACAAATGCTAAACGATACAACGAAGAAGAAAGCCATAAAACATTTGTAAAACAGAGTTTCTAGTTTTTACAATGGCCCATTAATAAAAATATAAGAAAAGTACAACGGATAAAAACGAGTGTCAAAAAAGGAAAAACTTTGTGTAAACATTAAATTCATAATTATACTTTCATTTTTTAACGCTTTGTCGACTTGTAACCGGTGGGAAGGCACGTTCTTCACGAAGTAAAAGATTTTGGCGTCCAAATGCAGAACACAGTCTTGGCATTTTAATTTTTTCGACGAAAAAACTCAATTTCTATTGTGAGAATACAAAAATGTATAGAAAACAAGGGGGGAGCTAAACTGTGTAAAAAACTTGTGATCGCGGTGGGGCAGTGGTGATTACCATGAGAAAAGGGGCCCAAATGGCGTCAGCATTGCGTCAGCAAATGAAAAAATCCGCCATGTTTTTGGACCCCGCTTTTCGCCAGAGCAGTGCGTCCAGTTAAATAATATAGCTCAGTGCGTGCAATGGTAAAAAATATTTGCACGGCTAGAGCATGCAAAAATACACCTCCATTGCACGGTCAGTAAAATGGGAATATCTATTTAATGCCACGTGATCAGGAACAACCAATTAAATAACGATAACTTCATAAGGTGTTATATAAAATATAATAGAGGAGCAGTCACTCACTTTTATTTTTCCAAATGTTAGTTATGTAATGCTGCTTGGAGGAGAATGACGGCCGTATAAAGTACATCAGTTTTCCAGAATCCTATTCAAACTCTACGCCCACACACACCATGTCAAAATCGCCTGGGAAGAAGATAAAATCTTGTACTCGAACTGAATCTCTCTTGTTGTCAAATCTAAACCTCGCATGAAATTTCGTTTAATTGTCCAACCCCCCCCCCATTTTCATGACAACTTTTTCCTTAATTATTCCCCCGGTTTTATGACATCCTAACAGATGTTTTCGAAGTAAATCGGGATTTGTTGCGACGTAACATAACTCCGGCAAAGAGACTGGACCGAATGTAAAGCTCGTCAAGAATAGGAAGCAGCCTACGGCAGCAATAAAGCTTTTGAAAAAGACTGCAAAGTTGCGTTGGTGGAAGAACTCAACATGTTAAGCTCTCACGTGTGCTATCAACAACTGAATGTGTGCTTGCTGTGGTACCACACATTGATTTCTATATAACTGGATTGCGCATCCGGCTGCAAAAGTGAAGCCACCGGAAATCACGAATTTGGAGTACCAAGATGGCCGCCGCACATTTCCGGCTTATTGAAACCATGGCAACAAGTCCGAAAGAGACAGGCGGGAAACAGTGGGAGTTTTAAAAATATAACAACTATCAAGACAAGCAATTTTCTTTTTGATGCCGCACTTCGCCCGAATTTACTATCTCAGTCAAAATGGAAATATTGAAGGTAGTGTGCCGAGCATTTGCCAAAGCAACGGTTTTTGTGAATTCGTTGCATGCCAATCGCTGAGATTTCGTTCAATGTTCGCAATATGATAGTAAATATATGATGTAAAACTGGCCTCGGATTTGTTCTGTGTACTGTATTGAAAAGTGCTTCTGTTCCAACGACGACAGGTTAATTTTCCTAGTAAACAACGACCTCATTGACGACATGACACAGTTAAAGATAGAAAGAAAAACATTTATATATTATATTGAGTTTATTTTGCAATACGATATTTTGTATACATTTATTTCGATAATAACACTAAGCTCATTAAAAATCTTACTGAATTTATTCCAAAATATTCAAAAAATGATGAAAGGCAGCGATCTGAGGCCCTGATTATGCAAATATTTGTCGTAAAAGTCAATGGCAAAGGGGGAAAACATCTTCCTCCACTCCTCGCCTTCGCAGAAAATTAAGAAAAAACTGTGGACCAAACCCGCAAAGAACACTGGACCTGGAGTACCAAGATGGCAGCGATGGCTTCAAAATTTTGACTGCTGACAAATAGGGATGCGCAATCCAGTTATATAGAAATCAATGGGTACCACAGCTGGGATCGTTTTCTGAACACTTTTTAATATCCATGTAAATGACATGGAGGACTGTATACCACAAGTGTTGGCTATAAGCACAAGCAAATGAGCATGATTGGGCCGACTATCAATTAGTATCTACTGACTCTATAAGCTATATGCAGGAATTCATGAACCAAATATAAAAATGGGCCGAACAAAACAATTTCGAGTTAAGGACATGTGGATCAGTTTCAAAGAGTCCTTCCCAGGCTGAGACCATTTTACTTTGGTGGGCAGATTTTGAGGGTCACAGTTTTCAAGTTATTAAGTTGTTACCATTCAATATGACTTAAAATGGTACACACACGTGTCTGAAATTGTAACCAAATCATATAAGAGGATGTAATACTTAAGAGTTTGTAGAAAGTCGAGTCTATCTTGAAGAAGATCTCGAAAGGATACAGAACAGATGCTTGGACATCACTGGAGTACCAAGAAATGCAGTATCACTAGCAGTTGGACGGAATTCGTCAACAAGGAAGAGTGCAATCTAGAGCAATCAACATAGAACGGGTATAATATTAGGTGCAACTCTTCATGGTCGTGTAGAATCCCTGTCTTGTACCAGCAGACATATGCGATCACTTATCACTAAGGGCTCAAATCTCAACGATATAGTAGTTAGATTTTTGAGGTTCAATATTTTAAATTTTGATAGTAAAATATTGTATACATGCAAAACCAAAAAAATTAGACAAGAAAAATTTTCTTGAAGTTTAAGAAAATTTTCTTGTTTTAAGATAAATTTTCCATTTATCAGAAAAACTTTTTCGAACTATCTAAAAGTAAGAAAACAAATCTTAAGGACACAAGTTTGAGATAT
>JAOBYK010552558.1:0-12106 GCA_025434845.1 Phenganax subtilis
GTCAAAAAAGTAACTGCTAGGCCTAGTCTCCCACTCCAAATTTCAGTTTGGCTTCTTTTTGCCTGATTTGGCTACTTCATGTCACTCGTTTGGCTCCTTCGGGCTCAGGCCATCTGGCAACCCTGGTTTGAGTGCATGTTGTTAGGTGTCCATCTTGCACGTTGCTATTTGAGAACTTGTGTTGTCAACTGGGCAAATTCGGTATGATGAAAGGCTGGTGTTTTGAAATTAAAATTAAAATTATGTTTGTGCTTGGTATTTGTAAATATCGAGGTAATCCTATTGCTAGAATAGTATGTATATTTACTGCTGTTTGCAAGCTACCATGAGGCGTGCGATTTTTTTCATGTTTACGTTTCAAAACAGATACGTTTGCCCGGCAAAACATGCAAGTTCTAGTAAAACATGCAAAAATTTCTTGTCAAACGTGAACGTTTGAAACGTAAACATGCATGAAAATAATCACATGCCTCATGGTAGCTTGCAAACAGCAGTAACCCAAATTTGTAGGGATAAATTGAATGAATATCATGAAGTTTGAATGTATTTGCACCAAGTTTGCACGATTGACTACAGAATAGTTCTCACACAGCAACATGCAACCTGACACCTAACAGTAAACAAGTGCCAGTTCAAATGACTTATTCCTTCTGAGTTTAACCATCATGTGACTGAGTTGAGATGATCTCATGTGCTGCAAGTGTTTTTTCCAAACACCCCAGTTCTTTTTTCCCAATAAAATCAAGTCCTGATCAACACTCTAGGCATAGCTCTCTTGAAATCTGTTAGAACTGAATTGTTGGCGATAGCTACAAGATGCCTGTAATGGGGGTAAACATGCACTAAATTTTGATGTAAATTGAATTAAGAAAAGCAGGAAACAATTGAATTAATAGCAGCTCTGTCAGTCGTGAAGGATAGTGAAAAATCAACGTAATATGCTTAATTTAATAGCATAAATCTATTTAGCTAGATATGAATGTGGTATTTGGAAACAAATTGCTGAGCATTTGATGCAAAGTGTTATATTTTGCTGTAGTGTGGTGTTGTGTACTGTACTGCAGTTATGAGTTCAAGGGTGAAATGGAGGCTTGAATTCAGTGTCACAGAGAGTTCATGTGCAAATGAATTTTTTTACTCAAGTACAGGATTTGCTAGAGGGAAAACCTCTCCCTGCGGTTTTAAACTACTCTTTTCTTGCAAATGAAATGAACAGATGGTTGTTTTGAATGAAGGCAAAAATATAGGGATTAGTTTAATAATTTCTTCCATAGAGGCTCTAATTTGTGTTTATGGCATTATGGTTGCCTCAAAAATAAATGCATCAGCTTTGGCACACATTAGTTTACCCTTACAAGCACTAGATTAAATCAGTTGGGTTACTTGGGCACATTCACATAAATTTGTCATTGATTTAATGAAATATTTGGAAGTTAGCTGCGAACTTGGCAAGTTAATTTTCAAGGTCAAATGTTCATAATGAAACGCAGAAACAGGTTTGTAGACAAAACCTCATTGGTTGCTGACATAAGTTCACAACAAAGTTCTGAATATTAAGGTGAAAAAAGAGCTGAATTTGACGTTACAGGATTGAACTGTATTTATTGCAAAATGGACAAAAAGACGTAGTTTCTGGGCCCATACTTTATTGAAGGTGAAAATTTTACAACCAAATATTTCTTAAATTAAAATAAAATAAGATACATATTGTTCGATCATTTATAATATTTACATGTATGTACAATTTAGTATGTTGCATGTGTAGTATTTATAAATTTTGTTACAAATAAAAGGAAACCTATACTATTTGCCATAACGTAATGTGAAGTAAAACTACACTTGAGTAGTTATTATTTATGAATCGGTATCAAATTCTTTGGTGTAATTACTATCCGCTAACCCATAAATCAAATATGTTCTTCTTGATTTAATTGCGTTATGCATGATTAAATCGATCTGCATAAAATTTCCTGCATGTACAAGATATTACATCACAAAACCGTAAGTGCCTGACTGCCATATTAAGTATTACCTTCACCAAAAAACCTGGAAATCTGGCCCTCCACAAAAATAGTAAAAAGAGATGATGGTAGTGGACATATCAGTTTTAAAAATCTTACATGTGTATAAACTTAATTTCATAAAATGTCTATACATTTCTGTTACAGGAACGGTAATTTGAATTTTTCAGCATCACGTTTTTCTGCAGTAAAATTTGTATGTTTAACATTTGCGAGTAAAGTAAAGTTTGTAATATAAGATGGCTGTGGTTGATAAGCATTATTTCCAGGAGTTTTTTAGTTGGATAATTTATGTATGAAGCATAAATGCCCCAAAGTAAGACTCATGCGTGTTGAAGTAGTACAAACTAGTAAATGGTGTAGAAACAGAGATTCTTTGTCCTCTAGTAAGACGAAACACTCCACCAACATAGTTAGTATTATACTTATTAGTTGAACTTGCACTGCTGTGACCAATCAGAATTGGTTTATCATCAACTCGCACCTTGTGTGCCATAAGTACTGACTTACTAGAGTAGTAGTACATTTGACAGTAGATGTAGTAGTATCCATCATGGGCGACAAACAGATAACCCTTATTGTACAACATACCACCAGATGTATGACCAATTATCCACTTCATTACTCTATTGTATGCTGCAAAACACAATGTTAATAAGTTGGCGTTACTTAAGATATTCTTTTCAAATAGTTAGCCACAGAACTATTTGCGCATGTTCGTAAGTCAAAATAGTATCCACTTACATATATCTGGTGTTCTTGCCTGACCGTATCCCACAAGATGAGCTGATTCAGCGTACTGAAAAATGTCAGGCAGGAAATGAAACATGTAGTTCAGCTGATACTTGATCAGGTAGGAATAGCTCAGCATTCTATGTTTATACAGTACATACTTTAGTTGTTGGTTTCATAGTGGGGGATATTCCTGGAGGTCCCTGTGGTCCTTGTGGTCCGGTATCACCTAGAAAAAAGGAACATTTTGGAATTGAGGATCAGTCGGTTTTAGAGCATGGAGTTTGTCAGCTTGTATATCGCTAATCTGTATGAGCTATGTAGGAAAAACATGCATCAGTTACCTTTAGGTCCTTGTTCTCCCTTTTCACCAGCAGATCCTAGAATGAGATTGTGAAGAAAAAATGAATTAATATCAATTCTACCACTGGTTAAGAACTATAATTTGAGAATAAGTTTTAAAGAACCAGTCACCAACACTGACATAAGCCAATTTATTTTTAGATGCTGAAATGGTATTTGCCACTTTCAATGTACGATGGTCAAATTCAGAACCAAATAAGGTAAATTTACCTTTGTCTCCTTTTGGTCCTCTCGATCCCTTAGGTCCCCGAGGTCCTAGAACACAGAAAAGTCAATTTCCTTTAAAATAAGTATCTATATGTATTGAACGAGTTTTGACAAAGATTTGCAGACGTGATGAACATATCCGAGGGACCAACTCATTCAATTTTTGGTAGAATTTCACCAATCAGTAATGATATTCCAATGCAAGCTGAAGTTATCACTGATTATACTCTATATAACGAATTACACGCACCACCAGAAACCGAACCAGTGTTCTTCGCCGGTGGTTCACCTCCCAGATTAAACTATTTTGCTAAACGGAATACATTTCAAAATACTGCAGGACCAGACACTCAATGACTGCATTCCTCCGCCATAGTGCTTTAATAAGACGTTGATTATTTGTTGCGAATTGAATTTATATCTAACACGGGCGGCAAGTGCGTGAAAAGTGCGTTTAATATTATCTGTACATGCTCACGAGGTATAGGAAGTGCAGTTGAGTTATATAGGAAGTTTCTCAAGCACACTCAGCTGGTCATGCAACTGGTGCTCAAAGCTAATGGCCAACTTCGCCGTGACATTTTTTCACTTTAAGTATGGACAAAGCATTCCTAAGTTTAAACGGTACTTTTACTGACGATTTGCATCGCATAGCCGTTACCCTCGCCGTTACCTATGTCAGTGTAGACGATTTGAGCTCGATTCTCATGTTCATGAAACATGTATTTTATCACAATCAAATTTTTCACGAGGCCAGGACCATCGCCAGGACTAAACCTGGGGTTTACGTCATGTTTTCATGGATAATTTCGATTGCTGCTTCCCCAGGGGTGTATCACGCGAAAAATAGCGTACGAGATTTTTTTCAAATATCTCAAAATTTTTTTAAAAACTTGAGTGATTTCAAAGATTTTCGAAGATTTCAAAGTGATTTTTCATGATTTTCCGAGATTTATTGTATTTTTTTTCAGATTCTTAAGATTTTTGGAAGATTTTTGTGATTTTTGAAAGATTGTAAGATCGTCGTGATTTTAAAGTTTTCATGGAGACTTTAAAGATTTTTTGACATTTTTTCAAAGATTTTTGCAAAGGTGTGATACGCCCCTCGCTGCTTCCCAGCACAGATTTAAGTCAGGATCATTAAGTGTTCTACTTCACGTTTACATTTTGCTTGTCAACACCAAAGCAGTCAATCAATTACATTGTTTGAGATTCTGTTACAGATCATTCAACACTCAGTGTTTTCTAAATCATATCTACTTTCCTATCCATTGTGTTTCATGCCTTTCAGATTTTTCTGCCTATTTTTAGCGTGTTTTCAATCATTCATTCACTCCAGCTCTGTTATCATTGTGCTTCTATTGTTTTTATGTA
Organism: Phenganax subtilis; assembly: GCA_025434845.1. NCBI lineage: Eukaryota > Metazoa > Cnidaria > Anthozoa > Malacalcyonacea > Clavulariidae > Phenganax > Phenganax subtilis. Next base: position 4,698 of record JAOBYK010552558.1, read on the forward strand.
AGAACATTGTTTTTGTGGATAAAGTTTGTTGACTGTTTCGTAGCAACCAGAATAGAGGAATCCTGATAAACTTGCCGTTGTACTTTGTGTTGACCCAGCTGTATTGTATTTATATTGAGGCTATATTTCACCCATCAGTAAAGTTTTATTTGTTCAAATGTATTTAAAACACCCTTGATTCTACTGAAAAACGAGTGTAATTTCGATATATGAAGTGATAGCATATTTAAAGAATTGTGGTTGGGTTAAGATTGAATAAATAAAAGATTACATAGAAGTGCGTTACAATCGGCTTTAGTAATCTTATTTCTTGCATATGTTTCGCACTTTTTTGGAATGGAAGCTTTCTTAACTTTTAGTTTTAAGTCTACCATTGAGTGGTTCGCGATGATTGTTTGCAAGTTTTACACCCCGGTTGAAAGAGTAACATGTCATTGTTGTAAGTGTTGTTTGCTTCATGCGTCATGAGAAGCCCTTTGCGGGGATCATATTTTTTTAAAACCCTATGACATCTGAACAGTGCTAAGTGTATGGATGCGTAAAATGTTGACAGCACGTGTATTCACATAGCAATATTTTTGTTCTGTGCACTGGCTGTTTTGCTCTTGAGAATTTAATAATATCTTGGAGTAAAAACTGCATAATAAATTCTATTGAACGAGCTGTTAGATTATTCATGTTTACGCACCCGTGGCTCAGCGTATTGTTCAGGCATTTAAATTATAACAACAGGCTATTGTTTTTTTTATACACCCTGTAGAGGCAAAGACGTCATGTTATCACGTTTGCTTCAGTTCGCCTGAAAAATAACATATATTTGCCAGTGATATTTGTGTGTTGTTTTATCAACCTAGAGACAATAATGGATAATAGTGCACTTGTCTTGGGTGTTTTAGATAGTTCAATCGCGGAAGTAAAATCCTGTATGAACAACGGTGCAGTTGTAAGAAGATTTATCGTATAGTAAACAGTTCGATTCTAAGAATCGCAACCAGCAGTGATATCAATCACGTGATAATTTCCCGCCAATTCAAAATGACGAAGTTTTTGACATGCGAAACTAGTGTTTGTTTGTAAACTAACTTTCAAAGAACGTTTCCTTTGACTTAAAACGATTTGAAGAACTTCTTGTAGGTGAAAATGAATTTAAATAACTTGAAAACATCGCCTCCTATGAGCTGCAAGAGTCGTCAAAGAAGTTCATCGCGTCAACTTTTGCATACACTTTCTTTCATCTGTTTGTGTATAAGAAACTGAACATTAATAAGATTCTTGTAGTTTTGCATGGCGAAAACAACAATATCAGTAATCGTTTGAGGTATACACCATGTATACTTATTATTCCGAAGCTTTCGGTCCGTTCGCCCGACTGCCCGGATGGCAGTATCATGATGTACTTTTGTTTCTTCGTGTTGAACTCATTCCTGTTTTACTAACTCGCTGCCGCCATTCGTGATTATTTCCACGTTCAAAAATACAATTCATACTTTGCACCTATACCGTGGTTATTTTACCCTTGTTGTTGATATTTGAAATATCTTGACTCAAGCTATTGTTTAGCTGCTATTGTATCCAAAGTAATTTCCCCACATTTTATTTGAATAGCTCGTTTGCACGCAGCTTCTGTACACGTGTGCCAATCTTAAGAAGATGACGCCGAAATGCCAACAAGGAGCGTTGGAATTCTGCTTGGTGTGCGAGCTGAAGTTCCAAACTTAAGGACTTAAATGAAGGTATGTGTAGCAAATGACTGTTTTAGTTTGTAGTTTCAAACGGTCACTACATAATAAAGTAGCTATCACCCAATAAAAAAATTAATTTACCGGTAATGATATGCAAAAATTCGTGGCATGTTGCACAAAACTATTGTTACCCTTGCGGCATTCCAAAATATCCGGAAGTTTAAATCTAGCTTACGCGTTTGCATTAGGTAAATGCGGCTTTGTAACAGTACGAACAACAGCGCATGGTTATATACAATTTTAAAGTATTCGCGCACTCGCCATTTTTTGCGAAAAAAGAAAATACAACAATTGTCAAAAATCACTAAATTATATTTTGGTGAAGAGTCGTGCGATCATTTGTAGTTATGTGATTTTGGAAAAGCGAAAATAAAAGTTTATAAAATGAAAAGGATCTACAAGTCTACATAATAAAAGGATCAGAAAATGCATAGATATACGCTGTTATCTGAGTATATTACGTTCTACTATAGCCTATAGAAAATTATTCTATCTAACAAATTTTCCACAACAAATTTTCCAATATGCTGCAGTCCGAAGTCCACATATTTTGTACTCAACCACTTAATTAATTATAATCTCCTCATACCATGGTCGAACGTCGAACCATGTGCGCAACTGCGCTTAATTACGAGTTGATGCAATGTTAGTTGTCTACTTAGAATATATAGCCTTTGTAAATTCAGGTGTGCCTGTAGCGATGCGAAGGCTGCGGGACACTGCATTTTAGCCGCTACTTTTTTCATCATAGAATTTAGTTAAGCAATATTCATTTGTTTTACGTGGCAACAAGAGCACTTAAACGTGTAATGTACGAGGAGCGAGAAATTCAACGACAACGTTTTTATTTGTTGAGGTGCATGCGAAACAGAATTGTAAAATTTGCGTTTTTGTAAAAAATACTTTCGGGTTTGGTCTGCTGCTCATTAAAAAAAGAAACTAGGCAATGAATGAACGAACATTTCAAATGAATTTATTAAATTTGGACACATGTTTAGCTGCGATTAATGAACTAATTGGGAACATTTTTGAAATGGACATGAAAAGGACACGAAAAGACATGCCCAAGTCAGAATTTTCAGCTGAGTTAGGACGCGACGCCAACAGCTGAACAAGTTTTCTGCATGGCCGGAAGTTTGCCACATCATGTCTTGAAACATGAGCATATTGCAAATGACAATATTGACTTAAATCTGTATTTTCCCACGTTGCATGCGAATTACAACATTTTATTTTGTATGATGGAATTCATAATGCAGTTTGAGGAATAACAAGTAGTCGATTTTAACATATCAGCTTAAAATTTTAAACAAAAGGTCTATAAAAGTAGTTATGGTAGAAAGATCTTTGCGCTGTTTTGGCAATGACATTAGTTTCAAAGAACCACCTTGGGTACTACCCGACAAACCTCAAAAGGGGTCTATATCTATGTCTCGTGGATGTATCCGGAGGAAGTCGGACTCGAAGTGTTATTTAATAGCAAGGAAATAGTCTTTTCTAGCGAATACATTTACTCGGCTAGTTTGTAATTTTTACAATTGTGCCATTACCACTGCTGTTGTGTTTTTACTGTTTTGGCTGTGTATCAATCTATTTCTAAAATGCAAGCTATTATGCCCTTAGGCAATTGTTGATTATGTTTGACGGCTTCAATTATATATACTTATCACAGACGTATGGTACACAATAACAAAGTAACTATATACCTGTTTGGTAAACGAAACTAAATTTTGATAGTTTTCATTTTGCCAAGCTACGTGCGCAATGATTAATTTTAAAACTTTCACCGATCTCAAAGACAACGCGTCATTACTGGGTCTAAAACAGGACCTTAGTGCCTTTGGCGCACATTTATAAGTTGTTTAACCGTTCTGTGAAGGCAATTTTTACAAAGAGTGAAGCGTTCAATATTTTTTAAAAAAATAATTGCCAAAAATGTTTGCGCTAAAAATGTTGCACTTGCACGTTAAAAGTCCTAGAACCGAATTGAAACCTTAAATCTGCCTAATCCCAAGTTAGCGCACATTTTCTGCTGCAAATGCTTTCCTATTGTTGAAAATGTGCCAAAACAAACAGGTGGTTTGGGTAATATCGCAAAAAAATGACATTGATGAAGATTTTGGGGGTTATTTCGTTTTTGTCAAGAAACCCTTTTTGGGAGTCATGGCGACTTGTATTGCGTGAGCCGTTAAGTGCGCACGAAAATTACATGCCGGTGATGTATACCTGTATCCCCTTTCTTTCCGCGTCGTTTTTTCCCTGAAAGAAATGAAATATTAACCACCATGCCAAGGCAGATGTGGGTTAATGTGTGAGCCTATTTATAGCACGACTCAAGTATCACAATGGTACAGTATTATGAAACAGTCCTTACCGCTACAACATGTTGAACTTGCATCTCTCTTGACTCGCGTACTCGACTCTTGAAATTCATCGTCGCTCATAGCGTCAGCATCTGCGCTATTTTCCTGCAGTTACATAATTCTTTAATTTTCTGATATAATATGCCGGTAGACCTTGAAAATATTGCCTTGGCTTCGAAATAGATGAATAGAGTACCTTTGGTGTACTGGCTCCTATCTTGACATTTTCTTGGTTGGTGATCATTGATACTTTGCGAGTTACTTCTGTTGCGTTGACCTCCTGACTATCTGTGACCAATTGTCGTAGATTTGCGATCTCAGTTTGCTGGTGTACGACGAATATCATTAATAATATCGTGAAGCATATATTTAATGCGGCAGCCAAAACAGTTGGAGCATGTAGGTTACTTTTCGTAGACATGTTTTAATATTTTTTTATTGAACAGCGAGGAAACTTTGCGTTGCCGGTCTGCTTGAAAGCCTCGTGGGACAACAATCTCGTACGAATGTGTGAGGTGAAATGGTGCAGTTGACACTTCCCATGACATTTACTAGCAGCACCACGGGGGGTGTGGCTCACATTCTTGGAAGAAGGGAGAAAAAAGAATCCGGTTTCCGATCTGAGGAAAACAGAACGTATCTTACAAACAATAGAACAATAAGATACGGCTTGGAAATAGAGCTATTTACCCCTCCCAAGCTTTACCAAGCGTGCGAAAATATTTCTACCAATTGCTGGTTTCGTATATATTACACGTTTTGTCATCTGACTGAGGACTAATTCTTTTTTGAGCAAACAGATGTAGCCTGTTAGAAACAAGAAAATTGTTGGTTGATGAAAACTTATCCTAGACATTTCAACGCTTCTCTTCAAAGTTTAACACCTCTGAATGTCGGAAAACCTAGCCATACATATCTTTCATGATTTCTTTTTACAATATATGGAACATGCAGAATACCTACGGTTTGGTACATTCCACGACTCCCTTAATGACTTTAACATTATTGAATTTATCATAATATTTTTTTTCGGTGTTTTCTGTGCCTTGTGCATTTACGGTAAGTCATCGTTTGAGGCCGTGTTGATCATCTATCTGCGACGTGTGGATTGTGTCTTCAATACATCTCTTACACACCAAAGTTTACGAAGTTAGCCATCGCAACAATCGCAAAGGTCTTGAAAATCCCCGACGTCATTCTGTGTGTTTAAAAGCCATCTCATTAAGTGCAGATCGTCGCAGATTAGAATAAAAACGTTGAGGCGAAGTGATGCAGAATAAGACATCCTCGTTTTCCGGGCTTTCCTGTGAAGTTCGTGATCGCATGCATGTACCGTCGATTCAAAACAAAGTGCTTTCAAGTTTTAGCTTAAACTTGAGATGCGTGTTTCGTGAACGTGGGCACAGCAGCTGTGTTGCATTTTAGATATGTTCTTAGATATGTCTGCAGTCTGCTGCTTTTACTCATTTCTGCGCCTTTATACGTTCCTATATATACGCTTTGCTAGTACAGTTTGTACTCTTACAACAGTAAATATGTGCGTGTATCAGCCACAACTGCGTACTCGGGGTGTTATGTTTTATGGTGAACTTTCACGCAGTCACGAGTATATTTTGTTCCCATCTTTGCAAACCTTATGAAAACCTCAATCCTAATGATATTGAGATGTAAGCCTTACGTCTTTTTCTTCAGTACCAACTCTAAATATACAATATTGCTGCCGTTTATAGCTTTAATCAATCTTATCCTGTCAGAAACTACACAAAGCCACGTAAAATATTTTTCTCAACGCTAAGTTAATCCCACTTGATGGATTTCTATTTTAACTTTTCCTTCTCTGTGTACAAGCAGATCAAGTTAGTGTAATACCATGAAACGGCAAAGTCCAAAGAGCAATGTTTTATTTGGCTTAAAGTGAGAATATAACATTCCTTCGTGTGACCAAGTTTCCTGGCCCAAGTTCTTGTTGCTTTATATGCTCTTCATTCACTGTTCAGCTAATCGCCTATTTTCAAACGCTACAACAAGCAAGAAGAAAAGCCCACTTCCATTGAATGTTCTTTTGAAAGGATTATATCTCTGCAGGCATGCAATTTTCTTGTTCAGTTTTAGTCTTGAAATCTTTTAAGATTAAGATTTATAACAACTTGGAATGGGTAAGAAGGAAACATGCTTTGGCATACAAGCGCCATATTAAAATTTCATTTGTTTGTTAAGCAATTGCACAACGTTTTGTCCTATCGTTTGCTCTCGATTGAACATTTTCAGTTATCAGAGGGTGGTAGCAGAGAATTGGCTAGCTCTGTTGGATCTTATCAACTTTACCAGCACGAACAAGTTATGTGCACATGAGATTCTGCAAACTCCTCCAAGGCCTGAAGAATCAGACTGTGAGTCTGACAAAGAGATTTTGTAAAGAATTTAGACACTCTGAATCCTGCAGAGATGTTCTAAAGAAGTACGACTCTCACAAGACCTTGTAAAATGTGAAGAAAGATGGCTGTAAAGAACTTGTCTGAGTTAAAGAAGATCATGACCTGGTGAAGAAATCGGGTTTCGAAGAATCCTTGTGAAGAATTAACAAGATCCAAAAATCCTGTGAAGAAATAGGATTCTGTAGGAGCATTGTAAAACAATACAGACCTTTTGAAGAAAGAAGGCTGCAAAGTGAACATGTAATGTAAAGAAGTAAAGTTATGAAAAGTTTTTGGGAAGAAACGAAGCTCTAGAAAGACTAAGTGAAAATGGCAAAAAATTGTGATTCTAAAGATAGCATACTCAATAATTAGTGACACTGTGGCGAATTAAACTGTAGGTGAAAACTTGCAGACATGCAGTGACCTACAGCAGCTCGTGCTAATGATTGCATGATGCACCACTACGGGGGTGCCTAAGGTATCATTAAGTAATTATAGCATGGTTAGAGCAAGGAAATAGTCAGACTGACTTCATTAAACTGTCTGTTGTACAAGACGCATGAAAATGCCTCCTAGTGAATGTGGCTTTCCAATATTCCATCCTCTCAAGTAGGAGTTATAAGTCTATTATTTGTTCGAGTATTTCTTGACCTTTCCCTAGACTTGTGCTGACAGCAGTATGTTTGTAGATCATATTTCTTGGAAAAGTCAGATGCCAGACGGCTAAGTAAGAATTAAGTGCCCATCAATCTTTTACGGAACGAAAGTTTTCTAAATTATTTCTAAATAATCAGTTGAGAATAATGACCCTCATCAGTTGCACTGATGAAGGTCCGGGCTAACGGACCGAAAGCTTTGCAATAATAAAAATACATGGTGTATACCTC
>JAOBYK010552780.1:0-12102 GCA_025434845.1 Phenganax subtilis
GATAACGACAGCGAATATATTTATGAATATGAATATGACGTCACGTCAGTTTGGTAGATGGAAACAAGTACTGACCCGCTAAATTGAGCAGAGTCGGTTTTAGTATTCCGGTTTTTAGAGATTCCGTGTTTTAGTATTCCGGTTTTTAGAGATTCCGTGTTTTAGTATTCCGGGTTTTAGATATTCCGTGTTTTTGTATTCCGGGTTTTAGAGATTCCGTGTTTTAGTATTCCGGGTTTTAGAGATTCCGGCTTTTAGTAATCCGGGTTTTACAGATTCCGTGTTTTAGTATTCCGGGTTTTAGAGATTCCGTGTTTTAGTATTCCAGGTTTTTCCATTCCCCATTCCCCATTCCCCGATTCCCCGTTCCGGGTTTTAGTAATAGCCGCCCTCTTTCTTACTCTTTGTGTTTGAATTGAACAAGAAAACTATTAGAGCTAGGCCAAAAAGTTCATGACCATGACAATGAACATCGCCGATCATTGGCGGCGTATATGAGAACCAGGCTTTACGTTTTAGGTGAAATCTAGGCTTTTAAGAAATCTATAGGCTTTAGAGATCTCACTATATGTACCAAAATAGACGCAATTTTTGATGACTAAACCACGGAATCCAGTGCCACAGGGCCAGCGCATAAACTGCACGACCATTAAGGTCAAGATGAGGAATCATGATATTTGTATTTTAAACACTTGTGGGGAAGAAATCGTTATTCTGTGACGAAGCGCACGCATGAGCGCACGTAACGCCTGCAGTAATTCTAGGTAATTCCCACTATTTCCTAGCGTAGCCATAGCATCTTCGTTGCTTTCGAAACGGTGATCTCGAAAAGAAATACCTTGCAGGGCCAAGAACAGTGTGGCGGAAAACAAACGATCCAGAAGCTGCAACTTTTTCGCCCGCTCGTCTTTCAGCAATTTCTGGAGGTGAGCATCAACTGTCTTACAAACCGACAGTGACAGACGATACTTGAATGACTTCCAGTGGGCAATACTAGTGCAGTGAAGCAGAGAATTCTCGTGAAGCAGAGAATTCAGTCGTATGACTTTTGACAGCGACTACAGAAAAAAGCACAATGAGAAGCACCACAGCGAAATGATAAAAGCTCGTCGCCATATCCCCTACAAGCTTGTCGGGGCCCCTGATAGTCCTTTTGCACTTTGCACAGCAGAAACCAAAGACCAACATTCCAGAAACAGAAAATGTGCATGAGCAATCCACCTGCACTGAGGCACACGAGATTAACAGTTTTACACGGCAGCTAGTAAAAAGCTGTCCATTAGTGACAGTTTATGGACAATATGGTCGACACCGACAACACGTGAGAGTTTTTCTCGCAGTTTGGTACGCCGTCGTCCACGTTTAGACCAGTGTAAAATATTTAGTGACAACATACAGCGTAGATGCTGCAGAAAAACGAAACTGACATTTACTTTCTTGATAAGAATGATTCTAAAGTACGAATATATTTCGTTTGTGTTATACACGAGAACAATTAATTACTTTGCTAGGTCGCTTCAGAATTTCCGACAAACTCCCGAATTTTCCGACAAATGGCACTCAAAACTGCGTGCGTTCCTGGTTCAAGGTGTTAGCAATTGTAAAATTAGCCGCGCATGCGCGCGGCTACCCACAAAAATGGGCGTTGTACGCCGTTTTCACAATTTCGCTTACCTATAGCAATTTCAAATTTCGGCACAGGAAAAAATAAGGTAAATAACAAATAGTATCCACAATGGGATATGTATTTGAGTGAAATGGTTTAAATTTTGTTTAATAGTGCTGCTGAAGTAGCACAGGAATAATGAAGGAATTAAATCGAGACCGGTATGATGAGCTCTTTTCGCAAAGAGAACCAAATTTTGCAATTTTATAACAACGAATTTTTTTTTTCATTTTGGCTAACACCCAGTAGCTATGCCGAAAAGCGGCCTCTCGCTCACTATTTCTATGGGCTCAAGGAAGAGCGAAAGGGGGCTCTAGCAAGTGGTTCGGTGACATCATTATTTTACGCCCATGATTTACTTTGATCTTAACCCAGACACTAAACCCTACTACTATAATGATAAATCCAACCAGCCGTTGAAAAAATCTATTTCGCTTTTCGGTAATTATAGACAAGAAACAAATTACAATTGTAGCTGTAATTGTAATTGTAATTGATAGGTATTCTAGTTCACCCGTTACTAGCGAAATTACAACTCACCAAACAAGCGAATTTCGCTCGAAAACTGTATTCTTACCTCTAGAGCTGCTCCCATCGGCTTATTATCGTAATCGATTAATCGTTGTGAAAAAATTTGATTAAATTAATTAATCGTGTTTATAATTCCACGAAATGGGACATCATTGACCTACCAACGATGGTTTGTAATTAATGTTTTTACGAAATATATGTGGGATATACCAGTTAGTATAAACGTTTTGAATCTGCGTGAAAAATGAACGTTTGTCACATCAAAAGAGTACGCACTTTCCCGCGCTCAAACACTTTACAAAAGACACAAATGCATAAAATGTCAAAGAAAATATATCAATATTAATGATCTCTACTATATACACTGGCAGTAAAAAAGAACTGCTCAAAAGCTATTCAACTAATTACAGGAAGGCATAAAGTCACTCTTTTGAAACTATGAATTAAATAAAATATGTGCAATTTTTATAATGTTTAGCATTTGGTAGGCCCTCCTCTAGCCTTTATGATGGCTTTACACCTGCGAGGCATGCTATCTATCAAGTTCCTTATGTTATCTTGAGCGAATTCTCTCCAAACAGTTTGGACACTGTCCCACAGCTCATCGTTATTTTTGGGATTTTTCTCTTGAACCATAGTTTTAACATGGTCCCACAGATTTTCTATTGGGTTTAGATCTGGTGATTGCGCTGGCCAGTCCATGACTGTAATTTCTTCTTCCTTAAACGAATTCCTCACTACCCTGGAGGTATGGCAGGTGGCATTGTCTTGCTGAAATATCCAGCCATCAGGAATGGCAAACATGTGAGTTGAGGGAATAAGTGCATTCTCCAAGATAGATATGTACCCAGGCCCATTAAGCCTATACCGTTCACCTTAGAGAGACATCCAGTTCCCCTTGAATTGACACATCCCCATACCATTATTCCGCCACCACCATGCTTTACCGTTGGTTGCACACAATATTCTTTAAGGTCCTCGCCAACCATTCTCCTGACATACACCCGACCATCACTCCTATGGAGTAGAAATCGTGACTCGTCACTAAAGATGACTTTTGACCACTGTTCTGCTGTCCAGTTTTTGTGCCTCCTCGCAAATTGAAGACGTGCTTTCTTGTGGCGGGAGGTGAGACGTGAGTAGTTGAAAAAGGGCCGATTCTAACACACACACATTGACCTTGTTTTACCTCTTTATTCCGCCCCTATTTAAACGCCTACCCATCCAAATTCTGATTAGTTTTCTTCGCGGGCCTGAAACTGTCTTTTCAGACAAGAAAACAACGATCAAAAATTGAACTGAAAGCGCCTTTTCAGACAAGTAAATAAAATTCCTATGGGCTCTAGTAACATAATGTTGTTCAAGATAATTTTTCAGTTGCTAAAGCCCAAAGGAATTTTTTGAACAAATATTTACAAAGTTTTTCGTTTTAGAATTGAGTCTTTAGGATCTGGTCTATGTTTATCTGACTCATGAAATTCAATCTTAAAAGGTTCACCATGAATATATAATTTTGTATTACGATCATAAGCTTGTTTAATACTTCGCGGGTTTATATTAAAGAACTTACTGGCTTTACTTATACTTGGAAAAGACTCTGTCCAACCAGAACTTAGATGAATCAATTTTACAGGACGAGGATTCTTCATGGCTTCTTTACAAAAGGTCAAATATTTAATGTCTACGGGTATGTTTTCAATTTCAAGTGCTTCACAAAGTCTGGCTTTAGACATTTTACTTCTGTATTTAATTCCTTTCTCTGTTGCTATTTTTCTTAGATTATTTAAGGTTAAGCTTATTGAATTCTCTTTACTCATTTATTTATAAGTAAATACTTTTTCTGTTAAGGTCTAGAAGACCAATTTACCAAATAAAATACCACCAGTAAGACCTATTATACCAGAAGCTAAATGTTGATACTTTTTCATTTCATCTGAAGGTCTGTAATAGTCATTTAAGACGGGTTGTCTACTGAAATCTAACTTTGTCTTTTGAATTTCTTCATAAAGTTGACTTAAGGCTTCATTTGTAGAATTAATGTCCTCATTTGCATCTGAAAGTTCTTGTCTAAGTCTAACAAGTTTGTCTTTTCTAGCAGTTTCTCTCTCAGTCCATTTTTCTTTTTCGGAAGCAAGTTTCTCTAAAGCCAAGTTGTGTCTTTTCATTTCTTTTTCATAATCTTGATGATTTAACTTACTAAATAAAAATCCGGCTCCTGCAAAAGCAAATGCATTGAAAATCCCAACTGCTATTGTTGAAGTCATTTATTTACCGGTGTCTATTTTTTCTGGTATAATTTTTTTATCTTCAAGATACTTTACAATGACAGATCCAATCAAAACAGCTCCGGCCAGTTTAAAAGTTCCATTTATACTTTGAGGAGTTCCTAGAGGTTCGCCAAAAGCTTTTTTACTCAACATAGACACTCTTACGGCTGAAATTGTAAGCATAGTCGCAGAGTAAATTTGATTAATATATTCTTTTTTGTTCTCAGACATTTATTTAATAATAGTTTATATTTCTGTCTGTCAAAACTTCAGTCAAATGTGTCTAATTTAACAAAAGAATTAGTTTTAGGTTCTTCGGGTTCTTCGGGTTCTTCAGATATAGGACTTAACAAAAGTTTGTCTTTTTGGTCAGCAGACTTTTGACTTTGTGGATACTTCATGTAACAAAATACCCCTAGACCAAGAATACTAATAATTCCAACTATATAAAACTTATTTGAACCTGTGTCGCCTTTAAGTTCTTCTAGAAGTTTCTTTTTTTCTTCTTTTGTCTTACGAGATCTTTCAACCAATTTTTTACCTTGTTCGACTTTTTTTGGGTCTTTAATTTTAACTTGAGTAGTTAGATTTCCAACAATAACAGGAGGTTTTTCTTCAACTTTAATTTTAGTCTCTGACTGCTCAGTTATTTCTTTAGGTGTTTCAGTCTTAGTTTCTTCACTCATTTATTTAATAACTTATTAATTTTCTGTATAAGTTTCCACAAGAACATTTAAATTAGACTCATTTCCATAATTAATTTTTCCCATTTTTGTAATAGTAATATAAAACATAATAATATTTTCATTGTCTGGAAATTTATCTTTAAGATAAAATGAGACATTTATAGGAGTAGATTGATAACCTCCAATACCAGTTATATCTTTTTTAGTTATGTTTACTGTTTTTATATCGGTAGCTTCTTCTTGATTCGTTTTAAGACTCCAAACAGTAATTCCATATTTGATAGTAAGTAGAATTTATGTCTGGCAAATAAATAAAAGTAGCAGGATATCCACTATTAAGTGGTCTTGGAACACGTGTTAAACCAATGTTTCTACTTAAATTTTCATAAGAGAAATTGAACAAGTATGTTCTAACTATTTCAGGTGTTTTTGTTTGTTCTTGATTAAAACCATAATTTAAAGCCATCTAATTTATTTAACACTTTTAAGTTTTTCTGCGTACAAACTTTGTAAGAAGTAGACCAAAAATCAATAAAATTCCTGCTGTTTTCATATGGTCATTTTTATAGGACTTCTCAAGGTCACTTTTTTCACTTGAAAAGTTACTTAAAGTTTGCTTAAAATTACTTGTAGGTGATTTATAAGACTTCTCAAGGTCACTTTTTGAACTCTTAGGAGTTTTTAAGGAGTTTTTAAGGTCATTAAAACTGCTTGTAGGAGTTTTTAAGGAGTTTTTAAGGTCACTTTTAAAATTTGTAGGAGTTTTTAAGGAGTTTTTAAGGTCATTTTTTTACTTGAAAAGTTCCCTAAGTTTTGTTTAAAGCTACTTGTAGGTGATTTTAAGGACTTCTCAAGGTCGCTTTTTTTGCTTGAAAGTTGTTCAAAATTAACATTTTCATTCTTACCAAATTTCATTGTCGAATCAGCAGTTGTTAAAGTGTTGTTAAATCCTTCAATAGGCGTATCTAATATAATTAAATCAGAAGGAATTAAAATAATTCCCGGACTTACCACCATATTTAATACTACATTTGTATCTTCTATAGCTTTTCTCATATCTGAAATCAAAACAGTAGGATCATCTTGAACAATAGTGTCTTGTACAAGTTTGTGGAAGACATCTTGAGTCTGAGAACTTTTTGTGCCTTTGTTCACAATTGACCATCTAGTTTTGGCTTGAGCACCTAATATACAATACACAAAACTTTCCATGGCTTGTTGTAATAATTTTTGACCAACCTTTGTAAGTCCATCAGAAGTTTGTTTTATAAATGATTTCCAATCTTCTGACGCATTTCTTGGAACTACTTTGTCAACGTGTTCATATCCAATTCCAAGAATTCCCATAGACTTATTATTCTTGGGAAAAACATAGTGGTATTTTCTAACTCCTGGATGTTTTTCTAAGAATCTACTTATTGATTCACGAGTATGTTCAAGTTTATATTTCCAGACTTTCTTAGTAGGAATATTCTTTTGTATGAGCTTCAGGTCATCTTTGTTGACAAAAGTACTTAACTTCTCAGGATATCTCAAGAACCTTTTCATATGATAATAAAAGTAATACCTTGCGATATTTGAAATAATTTTAGGTTGACCTTTTGTACTAAAATGTTCTATGGAAAGTCCTGACTTATAACTTAAGACATAAGCAGAAACTAGACTTGTAAAATAAGGATTTTCTAAATAGTTAAAGTTTTCTTTAGTAATATCTTTTTCATTATTAGAGTTTATCCACTTAATGTCAAGTGGTTCAAGTTGACACTTGAAATAATCCGATTTATTTACGTAAATCTCAAATGATTCAAAATCAAAAGAGTTTTCTCCAAGTTTTAATCCAGTAATTGTTCCTCTTGAGTTCCAAATTCTAGGAGTCCAATATAAAGAATAAGAATATTTGTCTTTAAACTCTTTTGAGGTAATGACCGTTCCATAATCTTCAGTTATATCATAATCTATAGAAGTGTCAAGGGTTAAAGTATTAGGATCAATAATGACATTAAATTCAAACTTATCTAGATCAGCATTTGGATACTTTTTAGAAAAGTCTTCTTTGAGTTTTTGTACTTGAGTTTTATAAATTTCCATCACTCGTTTGTATTTTTCTCCATAGACAGCTTTATAGTATCTCTTAAGTTCATTTTCATTCATTTATTTATAGAAGTTTAAATATTCTGTGACAGAATAATAAGACTTTACATAATAAATGAACAAGCTAACCGTATTTATTGAAAACAATCGTAAAGAATTTCACATAGACAAAAGAATTAAAACAACTTCAGACTCCAGGTTGTTTTTAAAGTCAGCTTCTATTTATTGGAATTATAGAAACATAATTTCTAGAAAAAATAACTTTATTACTAAAGACTCTGTTACACTTTTACTTCCGGTTGGCTATTTAACTTTTAATGATATAAAAAAGGAACTATCCAAGTACAAAATTGAATTAGAAGAACTTCCTTATACAAACAAGTGTAAAATATATTGTAAAGACGACCCTCTGAATCTTAAAAACTTTGGACTTTTATTAGGATTCACAAAAGACACCAAAATAGCTCAAAACACTTGGGTTGAATCTGAAAATGAATGTGACATTAATAGAGGTCTTCGATATATAAGTATTTGTTGTGATTCTGTTAATAAGTCTATGAATTTTAATCCAAAAGGAGAAAGAAGTTCTGCTTTTATAACTTTACCTATTATAACAAATCAAAGTCTTAATGGATCTGTGACTCATTACAAAGATATAGAAAGTGAAGTTGTACTTTATAATGGAATTTGGGATAAGTTTACTTTTGACATTGTAACGAATCTTTGGGAAGGTATTCAAGTTGGTAGTATTTTATTAGAATTATACATTCGGTAAGAAAACTAAAGTTGCTTTAAATAAATGGAAAGTTTTGCTAAAGAACAAAAATTAAGAACCTTATACTACGACCCAAAAACAGGATACATGTCTGCTGAGAAACTTTATCAACAAGCTCTTGAAGAAGGACTAAGTATTTCAAAAAAAGAAATAAAAGAATGGTTGAAAAAACAAGACACTTTTACTAGATATAAACGCGTTGTTAGACCTCGTAAATTCTTAAAGACTTATGTTAATAATTTAGCCGATCAAGTACAAATGGATCTAGTTGATATGAAAAAACTTTCAAGTTCAAATGATGATTTTCGTTGGATTCTTACTTGTGTTGAAATTTTGTCTAGATTTGCTTTTACGGTTCCTGTATATCGTAAAGACACAAAAGGTATGACAAAGTCTTTGGAAGTTTTACTTTCTGAGTTTAAGAAAAGATTTGGGAAATACCCCAAAGTTGTTCAATTTGATGAAGGAAAAGAATTTTACAACGTAGGAGTGAAAAACTTACTTGAGAAAAATAACATAAAGTATTTTTCTACTTTTTCTGAAAGAAAAGCTGCGATTGTGGAAAGATTTAATAGAACTTTGAAGTCAATGATGTGGAAATATTTTTACTCAAAAGGAACTTATGAATGGTTGGATATTTTAGATGATCTTACTTATAACTACAATCACAAAAAACATAGTGCTATTCTTATGAAACCTGCTGACGTCAGCAAAAATAATGAAGATCAAGTTTGGAATATTTTGTATGGATCTTGGACAGGAGAGTATCCTTTACCAAAATTTAAAATAGGTGAAAATGTTAGAGTAAGTAAGTATAAGACTATCTTTGAAAAAGGATATGAATCTAATTTTACAGAAGAAGTTTTCAAGATTTCAAAAGTTTTTCGAGGGGATCCAAATACTTATGAGATTGAAGATACCAACGGTGAATCTATTCTTGGAAAATTTTATGAGGAGGAATTGAGTCCTGTTGATAAACGAGATAATGTTTTTAGAGTTGAAAAAATTCTCAAGACTCGTGGAGATAAAGTTTTAGTTAAGTGGTTAGGATATGACAATAGACATGATTCTTGGATTAAGAAAACAGATATCTTACCTCTCAATAAATAAATGGCGGAAGGAAATGAATTTAATGACTTAGATTTAGAAAAGAGACCTTTTCTTTGCGAACAAGAACAAGAACAAATAGAAATGAATAACCTAAACCCAGATGATAGTGTTGTAAGTCATGATACGGAAGTTGAGACCTCTTTGTTAGAAAACATAGACGAAGACAACTTCAACTTTTTAGTTCAAGGTGATGAATTTAGTGACTTAAGAAAAGAAGTTACAAACAAAGCGCGAGAAACAACAAATGAAAAAAAGATCTTTCTAGAAGAATTCTTAGATCAAAAAATAAACATAAAAGACGGTCCCAACAGTAAATCATTAATTAGAAACTTTAGCATTAGAGAAAACTCAGATGGAAAAATAATTGGCGGCTCATTTAAGGGAAAACCAATTATAAAAATAACTGGCGGTAAAAAAACCTACTCAACAAATAAGGAATTTTTAAGTTTAATTAATGAATTTGAGTCATTAGTAGAAAAAGCTGGAGAAGAAAATGATTTAACTTGTACTGCTCAAATTGAAGAACAACTTGATGATAAAATGTCAGAAAATAGTGATCAAATAGTTCGACAGGTTAGAATCTCCTCTGTTGAAAGACTTGATGAATCAATTAATGAACTGGTGAATGAGTTAGAACAAGATAATGAGAAATTCTTCATGACAAATGATGATTTAAGACTTTTTTAAGTGGATATATGAATCCTCCAGAATCGCAAACTTTAGAACAAAAACTTAATTTTATTAAAATCGAAGTTAAACACATGAAAAAAATGGAGCGATCCACTGAAGACAATAAAAGAAAAATTATATATAATCTACTTGGAAAAGTAGGTGAAACACAAGCTGAAAAATATAGACTAGAATTAGATATTAGAACTGTAGAACCTGGCACTTCTGTGATTATCAAAGAAGAAGTAGAAGCTAATGATCTCAATAGATTTGATAAGTTTAAAAAGTGGGCTAAAGAGAACTTATTAGGTTTAAGTGCTATTGCTATAGCAATTGGTGGAATCATAACAACTGTTATAAGCACTGCTAGACCTATAGTTAAAGCCGGAGCTAAAGCCACAAGTGCTTTCGCAAAGACTTTAGCTAAAATAGCCAAAGAATTAGGTCCAATTGGAAGTACAATTTTAAATTTGGTTGGTTCAGTTTTAAAATGGGGAGCAAAAGGAATAAGTTTCTTAGCTAATAATTTATGGATATTAGCTTTAGCTTTAACTTGGTTTGTTTATGATTTTCTTAAGAACAAACGAAAACAGAAAAGATAAATATTATTAAATAAATGGAAGAACTTATACCTGGTTTTAGAAAATTGAAAATGACTGATATCAAAGGAATTAGAACTAAACATACAATTACTTTTAATCGAAATAAGGCAAATCCCGGAGAAGAAATTTATGTTGATATTCCAAAACTAAAACCTGATGTTTGTTTAGTTCCTGGTAGTTTAAACCTCAAGTTTGACTTTAAGAATAAAAATGACAAGTCTTGGTTTTTAAATAATCTTGGAGAACTACTAGTAGAAAAACTTAATGTCTCTGTTGGGCGAGAAAACATCTATGATAACAATGGTTATAGTGAACTTGAAGTCTATAAAGATCTTTGGTGTCCTGAAAGAGTTAGATTTGAAAAAATAGAATTTGGAATTGCAAATGAAAATACTCGAAAAATAATTTCTGGTTCAGACGACGGAGCAATGACGGGGACAACTCAAAAAGTATCAGATGCCTTAATGAGTTCTATTCACGGTACAAAACAAAAAATTAAATTAGATAAGATTATTGGAGATCATGGTTTATATTCTCCGTGGTCCATGGGTCATAATTTTCAGTTTAGGATTACTCTCCCGGCCGCAAGTAGTATTATGAAAGCTCAATCAGGAGAAAATGTAGAAGGTTATACTTTAGAAAATATTGAATTAGAATATGAGACTATTGAGAATGAAACTTTGGCTAGTCAGGCTTTAAGTGGATATGATTCTGGAAGAAGTCTAAGTTTTGAGCATGCAACTTTGATGAAAACTGTAGAATGGGATAAATCAAGTACTTTAGTGAATGAAACTGTAAATCTTCCTAGAAAAAGTATGAGTGCTATTGTAATGTTATTTAGAAATAAAATTATAACGGATAGTGAAGAATACATTTATCCAAATATTGAATCTGTAAAAGTGACTATCGAAGGAGTTCCAAATTGCGTTTATAGTCAAGGAATTAAAAAAGAAGACTTGTATCCAGAGGCAAAAAGACTCTTCAATAAAGATTCTTCTACTTCTGAAATGATTATTAGTAAATTTTTTAAAGACAAATTTGCTTTGGTCATTGATCTTAGAACCCTGGAAGACAAAAATGTATTTGGATCTGGTAAAAAATTAGTCAATACTCAAAATGGAATTCTATTAGAAATTAAAAAGAAAGCAACCAGTGCAAATGTATTGTGTAAGATATTTGTTATAAGTGACGCTCTGGTAAACTTTAAAAATAAAGTCATTGAAAATGTCTACTACTGAAAAGTCAAACACAGTTAAATAAATGAGAGGACCTCGACAAACTAATCACATCTCTAATAAAATTAATGTTGAAAATCAAGAAAAACTACTTAAGATTTATGATAACTATTTTGAAAGGTATCAAAAAGAACATAAGAAATATAAGAAACTTAAGACACTTAAAGTCTCATTACAAACTATTGGACTAGTTTTAACAGCTATTGGAGCAGGAATTAGTCTAGTGAATCCTTTTACTCTAATTATAGCAGGTATAGAAACTACTATTATGGCTTTTTACTGCGGCGCATGCGTAGCAGCGCCAGCAGTTTAAAAATGGCCCTTGTGTTTTTTTTTTGTTTTTTTTTATTTTTATTTTTCGGTGTCGCAAATGTGTCAATTTCCGGTTCGCGTCAGAAAAAGCCTAGCGCTAGCTTCTCTATGGGTGAACATGACGTTCTAGTTTATTTTGATCGCCTATGATGAAACAC
>JAOBYK010552891.1:0-12102 GCA_025434845.1 Phenganax subtilis
GACCGTGATCGATTCCCGAGGACGTTGGAAAGAGACACCATTGACTTTGACTTTACCGAGGTCATCATCATAGACACGTTTCAATTGGGATCACCAGTGTTGCTTTTCATAGAAGATTGTGACATGAACTATACATCTATATACCCCAAGTGAGCACAGCAAATCAACCTCCTTTTCTAGCCAATAGTTGTATCAGCTGATTGGATGCTGATATGTTGAGTTTTGTTTCAGCCAGTTAATAGCATCACTCTCAAGAGCTCCTTCTTTGATGCCCTTGCTAGTGGTAGCGATGCACCTTGCCAAAGCCATCAGGTGCTTCGGGCATTTCAGCCCTTGCGAGGACGAGACAAAAGATTCGATGATGCTCAAACTTCCGATTCAAGCGATTGGATCGATTGAATGCCAAATGTAATCCTTTTCTGCAGCTGTGCTTGCCACCACTTTTTGCTTCTCCGGTTCGTCTGCAAACCTTGGCCTTGCACAAGGGCAACTAGAACCAGCCACTTCTACACGAGCAAAGTAAAACCACACCTGGCTGATTTGAACCATCCACCCAACAAATTATGGCACTTGCGAAAACCAGTCACCACAAAAGACACTCTTGCGACGACCGGACACGATCTCTTGGCACCCAGCATCGGCAGATTCTTTTGTGCTATTCTAGCCGGTCCTGCGCAGTTCAAAGTAGAAAGTAGAGCATGGTCTTCTATGGCAAGCCGCTTGGGCAAACAAGGTCGATTCGAAAGAATGACCCGCAAGCTGCACTGAATTCATTCCATCCAATCATTATTCGAGTTTCACTCCGCCAGCTACCCAAAGACATGATGAGAAACATCGAGCAACACGCCACGCGTCCGACTTCCCGGGCGTCCGCCGTCGTGTCCTCTGTCACAGGACGGACCAAGGCACCAATCCTGACGCTTCCCCGAGATAGTCTTCCGGTGTGGACGTCCATGGGTCCACTCGGTCCAAAACGAGTGTGGTACCGAATCCACTCATAATCCTGCCAAATATAAGCCTATAAGGAATCGAATCACGTGGGATCATGGAATACACGGGGTGATGTTGCTGGTAAAAATATACGTAGATCCGATACTAGATCCGATGTCAACATAGCTCTGATTTGGAGAATAACCTCGATGCTGGCCTTATAGGTACTACATACCAGTTGATTGCACTTCCATAGCACCTTCATGACCGGAGCCAAAAAATGATGCTCTTTTGATTCCACCCCTTCCCTTGCCCTTGCCACCTTTTCCTGCACCTCTGCCTTTGCCAGTCTTTCTCTTTTTTGGTGGATCCACAGGCTGATCCTTTGGAATGCCCTTTCTTTTGAGCCTTGCTTTTCTCCTTAAATCCTTCATGTCCTTGAGCTCACCTACATTTCCTTCCTCATGGCACAGGTCAGACAGCACCTCAGACATCTCTGAATCAATGTCATCTTCCTTTTGTGGTTTCTCATCTAGGTTCCTGTGGTCCTTCAGCTCTTGAGCAGCCTCTGGTGAGAGAACCATCTCATACAATGCATCCTCGACCTTTTTCCTGGAGGCAGATCCTTTTGGTGGCTGTCCACCTAGGTGTAGGATCAAGTCCTTGAGGTGCTTGACTGGCAGTGGTAGCCCTGCCATGCAAAGAGACACTTCCACTGGGAGAGCCATGCCTGCTTTCTTCCGCCCAATGGGTCCCTGATGTGGTGAAATCAATAGAGGTTCTACTGGGAGCACTTTCCAGTCAGCCAAATCAATGATGTGCTTCCAAGTGAGGTAGCCCCTCTTTGGCTTGCAGAAGAAGATCCTCTGACTTGCCTGGACTTCGAGAGTGAGCTCCCAAGCCAAAAAGGCATATTCAGCTGAGGCTACCACCATCACTAGGCTACCAGTGGACTCCTGGACCATGAAGGTGCCTGCAATTGCCAGTGCTGACAACCAGGAGGTGTTTGCATTCACACTCCTGTCCAATGAGGCTTTGTTCTGCCAGAAGTGGAAGAACCATTCAGTGCCAGCTGCACTTTGGAATAAACTGGCAGGGCTGGGTGAAGGCCAAGTGTGACCAGGCTGACTCACCATGAGGTCTTGGATTTGCTTGGGCAGGTGGTGCCCAGCAGCCTTGAGGCTCTTGGTCACTGCCTCGACCTTAGGTGTCTGAATGGTTGCCTGGACTTTGTCAGCAGCTGTTGACTTCACCACATTCAGGCCTCTGTGCTCTAAGGTCTGTGATGCCAGCACTTTGGCCATGATTGATGTATTTGTGAAGGTGCCCTGTTTGGCTGCCCTGGACAGGTCTTTGGCATGCTGGTGGGCCTGCTCCACAAGCCTGCTGTCACCAAGAGACTTGGCCAGCACAAGCTGCAGCTGCTTGGCCTGACTGGCATCAGTGCCACTTCTTCCCAGCAGGTGGTCCTGTTCATAGGCCATGAGCAAGAGCCTGGTAACAGGTGAATGCCTCCAGTGCATGACACTGAGTGGGCCTATGTTGGCTCCAGCATTACTGGCTGCCTCCCCTTCCAGGAGCATCCTCCAATGCTGAAGGGCCATTTGGCAGGCTCCACTAGCCACACTTGGCTGCCCTGACACAGCATGGTGATAGCAATTGGGTGGCAGTTGATTGAATGCTATGAGGGACATGGCTCTGGTCTCCAGCACCTTGAAAAATAAGTCCAAATGCCATCTAGTGCGCAATCATGCATCTTCCAGGAAGGGAAAAGATGCTCCATGCACCTCTTGTCCCACAAGCAATAATCCACCTGCTGCTCCAGCTCAACTGCCCAGTACTTGCTACTGGCACAGGCCACATTGTACTGCATTACTTGGATGGGGCTTTTGATGTCCCTTGCTCTCTCAGCATGGAGTTTCCAACAAGCCCTACCTGTGGCCATGATGCAGTCCTTGACTGTCAGGTTTTTTTCATTGATCACCTCAGTGGCAATCTTCCATGTGCCCTTCTTCTTCTTCAAGTCTTGCAATTGTTTGGCTGGGTCTTTGGCCTCTGGTTTGTCAGCTTCATCTGGTGACTCCTCCACTGGGGGTTCTTGGGAGGTGTTTTCCTGCAAGATGAGCTTTCTTGCCCAGAGTTGGCCTTGCAGAAACACCATACTCTCGAAGAAGCTGAACCATCTCATCAACTTGATGAGTGGTCCTTTTTCAGAGAATGATGGCATCTGCCTGAGGCTCATAAACAATTGCTCTGCCTCCTCACTATTCCTGGGCTCCACCCTTCTTTGCTCTTGGCAGATCAAGTGCTGAATCCTCTCCCAGCTGGAGGATTCATGGCTCTGGGTGGCCAGGTAGTCTTCTAATCTCGACCTGATCTTAAAGAACCACTGGCTTGTCCCAAATGGTCCATAGGAAAGATTTGCTACAACAGTCAGTTGCAGCAGCACTTTCCATGCCTTTGATGTGGATCTTTTGAAGGCAAGTTTTAAGTCATTCCACCCCCTGTGGAAGACATCAAACTGCACTGCCACCATCAAGGCCTGTGAGGAGAACTGAAGGTAATTCAGGGCACTCAAGTTGACTGGCCCCTGGTCTGAAATACTCAGGAGTAGTGGGATCTTGCCCAGCTCCAGTCCTTCTGGGATCTGAGGTTTGAGGTCTTGGCTTTGTACATCCCAAATGAAGAATGATTTGCCATCTGCAGCAGGGGTTCTGACCTCATCTTTCCCTAAAGCTCTGCATATGACCCCTTCTGGCACTTTGAAGTCCATCAGTGTCAGGCCTATGCTTTTTAGAGCTGCTGAAAGACCTCTCACCTCTTTGTACCCTTCGATCCTGGTGAGCTTTGATTGCCTAGCCAGTGGGAGTAGCTCTTCCACTATATCACTGACCATCACTTGGCTCAGCTGTTGGTTTAGCAGCCAACTGGCCTTGTCCAATGATGGGCAATAAATGGCACTCACCATGATCTCCTTGCCAGCATAGGAGCTGGGATCCCAGGAAATGCAGACTTGGTTCTGGCCATGGAAGGTAGACTTCAGCACTTGGCTGTGAAGCATGCAGTTGATGTATGCTTCATAGATCATCAACCTAGTCTTGGCCAAATTGAGGTCCTCATGAGTGTCAGCAGTTTGCCTTCTGTGCATGGATTGTTTCCTCAGCCTGTAGAGGAGCACCAGTCTGTTCACAGGGTCAGCTTGTTTCCTAGCCAGGCCTGACTTTGCCCTCAATGTTGGCAAGGCTGCCATTTCCTTCAGGCTCAGATCAGCAGCCATCCTGTCTAGCCAGGCACACATGGAGTTCACTACATGTGGCAGTGTTTGCAGGCATATGCACTTGTAGAGGCTTTGCTGCTTAGCAATAGCCTTGGGGTGGCACCAAAGCCATGTCAGGAAGAAAAGGATGTCAATGAAGGAGGCACTTTCCAAAGGAGTAGTGATGCACCTGCCCAGCCAGAGAGTTTTACTGAGCCTCCCCCAGGTTTCAACCCCCCCTGGGCAATTTGCCAGCCAGGCTCCCCAAGCGTCTCTGCACAACCAGGTGCCTTTCTCAAATTGGAGTTCCTGGCACTTCAGTGAACCCTGTACATCAATCAGTTTGGCCATTATTGTCTCTGACTCAGACATAAAGCTGATGCAAAGAGTTGCCAATCCAAGCAGCAACTCTACTGCTTTCATCTTATTGAGTGCCTTGAGGCTCCTGTTTTTGGTAAACCATAACAGGACCACTGGCAGGCACCTGGACCCCACAGTGTGGGTATTCTTCCACTTGCAATCATCCTCACTTGGTCCATCCCCACCACCTTCTTCCTTTGTGCCTCTGAAATGAAATTCTTCCTGTGGCACATTTAGAAGGTCAAGGTCCTTTTTGATGGACTTTGCATTTTGGCCCATCATCCTTCCAGGTTGCATGGCAATCTGCAACCTGGTATGGATCCTCACCCATAGCCACTCAGCTTCAGGAGCCTGGCCCTCTGGGGGTTCTGTGAGGTAGGCTCTCAGTTGGTATTGCTCCACAGTGGCTACTTTATAGGGTAAGTTGAACCCATCCCACTCTGATTTTTTGGCCTTTGTGCCACTCTGGCCACTGGGCACATTCTCTTCAATGTCCATCATGATGGACAGTGGCAGGGCCAAGTTCAGTTCAGTGGGCAACACAGGGATACAGGGATGGGTGGGATTGAATTCCATGAGAGTGGTTGCTCTCAAATTAAGTGTGCAGTTCAGTCTGGCTGCATAAGTCAGACATGTTAAACAGTCTCAGCCTAACATATTATTATTATTACATTATCACTCAGCACTTCATGCATGTTTTGGGCAATGTAATCTAGTTTTGATGTGTGACATATTGTTGTACTTTAATAGCTGAACTTGAGCCTGAGTAACAGGCAGTTTGGCACTTACCTACACTAAGTAGCTTCAAAGAGAGTTTGTTATGTTCAAAGAGTTTACACTAAGTAGCTCCTAAGTAGCTACACTGAGGGCTGACTGGCTCACAGGCATGCAGTTCCAGGCCTTGGCATCCCCAATCAGAAGCATCATACCACCCCATGATGCTCATCACAGGTATTCCTTGGTTGAAGGTTATTTGTTGACCTTTCCATTCAAATTGAGTGTGTTAAACTCCACCATCACATGACTGTTTACCTGGCCTGGCATGTTGATCCCTACCAAATGGTCACTAAGGCTTGAGGCCCTACCACATGGCATTCTTCCTGAAAGGCCAAGCCACTGCCCAGGCAAGTTGCTCTCACCATCATCATCTCCTCATGACAGTTAACTTTTGCCATCACCAAGCATGATAGTTAACTCTTGCCAAACCACCTCTTGCACCTGCAGCACTTTGTACATTCAGAGCATGTCATAGTCTTGTAGTTTGTCTTGGTCCACAGGTCCTTCTCTTGATGAGGGCATCCATAGGGCTGGAAATTGGTGCAGGGCAAACAATGGCATGCAGTTGCTCCAGGAATGTCAGTCATGCCTTCCACATGCTGCAGCCACAAAAGCTTGCATAAGCTCCACTCAGCACTCATAATGGGTACTGTTTTCCCCACTTCCTTAGCCATACCAGTGCCACTGGTCACTGAAAAGCCCATTATGACAATTAATTGAGCAAGCAATGGGCTAGGATAGAAGAGAGTAGTGACTCTAGGACTTGCTCAATGGATGTCACTGTCACTTGGGTAGAATAGAGATGAATAGAGTGTCCAAGTCATATGTCATATGTATTCAATCACCTAGTGTCCCATGTGAGGTCACTTCTGGACTCCTTGGGCTGGTTGTAAGCAGAACCAACCAGGGAGCACTTGATGGCATTGATGCAATTGGTGTTCTTCAGGATCCTCTGGAGCATGGGCTTTTCCTGAGCTGTGGAGTGAATTTTAATGGGTGGATGGGCAGGTGCTCAAGTTCAGTGAGAGCTGTGGTGCGCTTTCTGAGTTCAATCTCTGCCTTCCATAATTTGTCCAGTTGCTCTTGAACAACTGCATCATCCTCATCCATTTCCCATGGGGATGGTTGACTCTCACTGCTGTCACTGTGCATCTCTCCCATGTCAGGTGATCCCAGGACCTTTGGATGCTTACCATATTCTTCTGGCTCCACCTTGGGTTTGGGTGGGATCATCTTGTACAGATGTGCTACAGGTTGCATATGGTCCTTGGCCTTGGCCCTCTTTTCTGCCTCTGGTGCATCATTATGGGTGCCTTCATGTGGCCTCTTGATGGCACCAGCAGCACCATCACCATCAGCTGAAGCTATGCGCATGGCCTTAGGATGAGGCTCAGCTTCCTGCTCAGGCTGCATTGGCATTGTAGAGCTACCATATTGGTTCCCCCTGTCATTGTAGTAGTAGTGGCAAGGTCCCATCATCATATGATCCCACCCTCCATAGTAGGACATCATTGGGTCATAATCCATCCATTGGGGGCCATACTAGCCCTTGTAGAACCCTTTGGGTGGCATCCCATGATCATAACCATAGCCCTTGCCATACCCCTTGCCACTGCCCTTGAAGTCAAAGCCCTTGTCAAAGCCCTTGCCACTGTTGCCACCCTTCTCCATGATGAGAGGATCAGGCCTTGGATGATCAGGACAGCATGACTTGGTCCCTACTCCCACTTTTGGGCCATTCTCTACTGTAGCTTCTATGGATTATTCTGCATGGCATGGCTTCTATTGTACTGATTAACATCACTACATTCCCACTTTTGAAGCCACCACTGGTCATCACCAATTTAGTGGACTACATTCTTGCTTAGTAGTATACCATGGGTTTCCCACCCTATTCCCACTTCATCCCCAACAAATTCCCACTTTTGGGTTGCTGTCCACACTTTTCCCACCATTCTCCCACCTTTCTCCCAACATTCTCCCAACATTCTCCCAACATTCTCCCAACTTTCTCCCACCCTTTTCCCACTTTTGGGGATAGCCTCTGGGCAAAAAAAATAATACACATTTATACTAAAAACAGGTGGAAATGCTGCCCTTTTTTTGAATTTGATTTTTTTTGTCACCACCCTTATTTTAGCTATTCTTAATCACCTGTTTATTTGTTTTTTCCATTAGCCAATGTATACCCTCACAGGTTGAGTATGGTTAGCCATGTGTTTTGCTGATCTGCTGACCACAAGTTGTTGATATTAGCCTTACAATGGTATTAGTGTTCTAGTTTTTCTATCTTCTCTTAGTATTCTACAAAGAATATATCAATATATCCAATATATGTTTAATATATCTTTCTATCTATTAAATATATACACTACTATACATATATATATATCTCTCTCTCTTTCTCTCTTTCTATATAATATATATATAACATGTTCTTTTCACACCCAGTCCATCCCATTCAAGCACCCCCACACCAGCCCCAGGCACATCCACTGGTGCCCAAGCTGGTGGCACACATTCACCTTCACCCTACAATTGCTCTCCAGTGCACAAACCCAGGTTCTGCAAATGTTGAGCCCTCCACAGCTTGCTCCCAGGTTGAGCCCACAGCTTGCTCTCAGACATGGTTTCACATACATGGCATCTTGTGTACACATGTTAGCAATACATCTTGGTGTACACATTGGTGTACACATGCTAGCAATACATGTTGGCACAAAGCTCTTGCCCTTTATTTGCACACATGTACTCTCAGTTAGTTATGCTTCTGCAAACACAGACATGCCAGGCCTACAGTGCACAGTACTCTCAAAACAGCTTGTTTGCAAACTATAGTACAGATTCTTCACACTAGGTCACATTCTACCACCTGTGTCACTTTGCTTTTGCTCACAATGCCATCTTCTGGTTTGCTCAACATAGTCCCCCCTGCACAGCCCACCTCATGACTAAGATACAGTCAGTGTAGACTTCATTAGAGTGCAGTTCATTAATTGCACTTTCTATTTACTCCAGGTGCAGTTTTCTGTCAGAACATGAGGTTCAGGCTGTGAGCTGAAATAGCAAAATCAGAGCCAAGGCTCAAGGCCCACTCACTTAGGACTTAGAACTCTCAGCAGCTGCCCTCTCCTTGGCTCTCACCACAGGCAGTTTGTAAGTGCAAATCGTCAGTAGTTGAGAGCACAGTCTCACTGAACCAAGTTTGCATTGAACACCTGCCCACCTCTCATGCCTCAACAACATTGACATATATAACCCTATTAAAATACTTATCAATATATTGTAGCTGAAGCTCTGCATCAGCCTTTGCTTTGGCTCTGGCAGCCTTAGCCAGCCTGAGCAAGTCCTCCTTGGTGGGCTCCCCCTCAAAGGTCTCACCTGCCAGCCAAGTGAACTTATATACCACAAGCCTACATCTCAAGCAATGAATGCTTGTCTCTTCATGATCATATCTCACAACCCTTCACCCCACACCCAGTCACTCAGACTGGACCTGGCCTACCAATTGCTTCTTCTGCTCCAGGTCACCTTCATCATGTGACTGCGAGTCATCAACAATAACAGCAGGAGGGCCTGCCACAGCAGAATGAGCCCTTCAACAACATACAGGACACAACTCTCAGCCCCCAAACAAAATAAAGGGACTTACTTGCTTTGAGTCAGTCATTTACTTACTTAGCCAGCACTTTCTTACTCACATTTACTTGCCTGCAGTCTGCTTATTATTGTAGGTCTGGTCCACAGACTTCAAGATCTGCTCCATGTTGAAGGGCACAGTTTGTAGGTGCTTCTCCATGAAGGTGTTGAAGTCCATAAGGTCTTGCACAGGGTCCCCACTGAGCTGGCCAAACTGTGGCCACATCCTGTTGAGGCCTTCTTCTTCTTCATACAATTGAAACCAGGGGTTCTGCATTGCAAGGCTGATGGCTTCTCCAATCAACCCCCCTGGCCTCTCCACTTGCATCTGCCCTTGGCCTGACTGCTGGGCACTTGGCTCACCTTGGCCTGGCTCAATTGCTGGTGGCATCTGGATTGGATGCTGGCCTAGCTGCATTTGCAATTGGCCTGACTGCTGGGCACTTGGCTCACCTTGGCCTGGCTGACCTCCTGGTTGCATCTGGATTGGATGCTGGCCTAGCTGCATTTGCCCTTGGCCTGGCTGCTGTGCACTTGGCTCACCTGGTTGCATCTGGCCTTGGCCTGGCATCTGGCTTTGGCCTGGCTGACCTCCTGGTTGCATCTGGATTGGATGCTAACCTAGCTGCATTTGCCCTTGGCCTGGCTGCTCCCCCTTGATGCAGCATCTGGCCTTGAAGGCCTGGCTGCTGGCCCCCTGGCTGCATCTGACCTTTGCCTGGCTGCTGCCCCCCTTGGTGCCCTGGCTGCATCTGTTGGCCTGGCTGCTGGCCCCCTTGACCCACTGGCTGCTGCTGGCCTTGATGACCTGGCTTCTGGCCTGGAGCTGGGTGCTGGGCTTGCAGATCTCTTGGATGCTGCAATGCAGGATGCTGATGCTGCCTTCCTTGTCCCTGAGGTTGGGGTGGCTGCTGCATTTGGTGAGCCTGGAGGTGTGGAGGAAGATTCACTGGTGCTGGCTGCTGCCACTGCCACTGATGTCCTCCTTGGTGCTGATGCTGGGGTGGCCCCTGTTGTGGTGTGTATTGTGCCAACTGTTGCTGCATCTGGCCACCAGTCTGCTGAGCCTGTTGGCCTGGATGTTGAAGTGGCTGCACAGGTTGGGGTGGCTGCTGCATTTGGCAAGCCTGGGGGCCTGGCAATTGAAGTGGTGCTGGCTGCTGGCCCATCTGCATCACAGCAGCTAGAGGCAGCGGAATCTTCTTTGCAGGATCACTTGGCTGCATGAAAGGTTGGTGGTGGGTTTCCCCAAATGCCAAAGTAGGTGCCTCCAGTTTCCAGGGTGCTTATGATCACAGTGCATGCACACATTAAATTTACCACACAGTCAAACAGTGTGCTGAATCATCACTGACTTACTGTACCTGCCTGTGATGAAGACATCTCAGATGCTTGGGATGATGTTGATGCCCCCAAAGCTGGTGCTGCTGATGATGGAATGCCAGTGCTGCCAGACCCCACAGATTGCTGCTTGTTTTTGCCTGACTCACAATCATTCACACTTGGGTGGGCCAAAGACCAAGCAAGTTGAAGTGAACTTGTAACCAATTCAAAGTTATTGTATTTATTTATATAAGTACTTTTGAAACAAAGGCTTCACATATCACCCCATTCACACACCTTGAATTAAGTTGAGGCACTGGGCACTTGCTGCAAGAGGTTAGCCACTTGTAGGGCTTGCCAATGCTGTGGTGGACAACCTGGCCACACTTTTGCATAACATGACATGGCATGACTTGATAGATAGATTAGATGCCATCTTGACAGATAACAAGACACAGGATTCCTACAACTGTAGTTGCTGGCAAAGACTGACTGCTTCACCTTTTTGGTGACTGCTTTCACATGGTGTGCTTTAGCCAAGGCACAGGTTTGGCAGTACCTGATGTAGTCCTGGGCCCATGAGCATTCCTGGTTCATCACTGCAGCTTCAGCCTTGGCTAGTTGAGGCTAGTTATCATACCCAAGACCCAATCATCATTGCATGACATCTCACATCATGACATACCCCCACCTCAATCAAGGCCTCAATTGACAGTCAACTATCTTTAAACCAAAAGTTTTGTGTCTGTATGTTAGTGGGTCAGTCAGTCAATCACATATCCTTTACACTACTGAGGCCTTACATTAAATTCATCTACCTATCATTTAAGCACATTTATGCCATATTACAAAATATAATGGCTTTGGCCAGTCAGTCAAGGCACAACTTTTGCCCACCAATCCACTGATGCACAGTCCCTGTTGAAGAGAACATCCAGTTTCATGGTGTACCTTGAAGGCAGGTTTCAGTGTTCATTGAATCCACAAAACAACACTGATTGACTCACCTCTTGCAAACACTATGTTCATTCATTCCCCATTCACACTTCTCCCATAGATTGTCTCACCTGCATATATCATAGTGTCAGTGTGGTGCCATACTATTTGCCAAGCTGCTCAGGAGTGGAGTTGGTGGCTGCCAGCATGAGTTGGTGGATGCCAGCCCTGTAGATCATGCTGATTGGTGCTCCTCTTGGGGCCACCACAAACTTCAGTCCAGTTGCCCTTGAATGGACTGTCATCTCTCCATCTTTCCTTGGGTCAAGAAAAGTGTCACCCACTGTCCCACCAAACCTTTTCAAAGCTTCACACCAACCATCCTCACCTGTCCCAAGTAAATATTAGCACTCAGACTCATTCATCATTCATGTCTTCCACAAATCAACAAAGGTCAATCAAGGTCACAATATACAGTAGATAATCATTGTTTAATTGCTTGTCATTCATAAGTAAAGCCAAAGCCACCCAATGACACTACTGTAGGGTAGCTGCTGCTGCTGGGTTTGGCCTGGCTGTGGCTCTGGCTCTTCAGGTTCCTCTGGCTGGTTCTCAGGGCCCCTGGCACCAGGTCACCAGGCCCCAGGTCAGGCCAAGGCAGTGTTAAGGACTTGAAACTCAGTGTCACAGCAAACTAGTTAAACTAGTTACTTACTTAGTAAGTAACTATTATAGATTTAAAGCCTGACTGCAGATTGAAATGCCATTGGACATGAATGAACTGAACCTGCCTCTTCTTCTTGAAGAGATTCTTCCAACCCATTCTGCAGGCCACTGCATCTATGTTTTTCAGGTCTGCCTGATGCATGAATGAATGAGTT
>JAOBYK010553002.1:0-12100 GCA_025434845.1 Phenganax subtilis
ATCGAAGGCTATGAAAAGGAAAACATTGATGATTTAATGGACAAACCATGGGTTGGTGGAAGTACAGCTCATTCATCAAACTGGGTTGCATTGGATTTCAAAGTTCCAATTATAGTGACCAAAATTCTTATGACTGGCGGTGAAGTAGATATTTACAACAATGGAACCCTGCAGACATGTTTTGTTGAAAGATTCTTCTTCTACTACAAGAATGCAACTGGTGAATGGAACCGGTATAAAACTGTACCGGTATGTTGAAAATGAAAGCATTATAATATTGTTAATACTGTAATTTTGGTTCATAAATGCATACTACCATCACAGAAGAGAAGGTTTCAATACTGTATAGACACTGGGTAACTTATATTTGCCCAGTTTTGAGAGCATATAATTAGTTGTAAGGTTTTAATATCAGTAGAATGAACAATGCTTAGCTGGCTTCTGTTGATAAAAAGTGGAAAATGTTGAAACTAAAATATTTTAGGCATTGCAAACCGTTACAACTAAATCTGTGTTTTCAAAACTGCATAAATCACGGCGTCAACACTAAATGTTACGCCCTTAAAAACATCTTGTGTGAGATGATAAACGTGTTAGTTGTAACTTTTTCAAAACCTTGTTTTGATGGTGCACTTAACAGAAGCTTGCAAATGGTTTTATATACTAGATTACATCTGCCAACAGCATGTTTCTTGTTTTACGCCAGCCAATTATACATGAAAAATAGTTTTGTCGATGTGCATTTGGAGCATTACTGTGGTGAGGTGACGAGTCTAATCGCATGCGCAGCAGTGTTTGGGCGTGCGATTGACCACGCAGGCAATTTTTTTGAGTTGGCAAGGCCTGGACAATTCCACTTTAACAGTGTTTCTTTTGAACATCAGTTTTGGAGGAAATGATAATAAGCCTGTGTTATTTGTTTTATTAGGAATCATATAAAATCCAACAGATTAGTACCAGTGATTGTGTTTTAATAATTATCACTAATCGTCATTCTGTGTCCATTAATTGACTGCTGAGCCTTATTTTCGTTAGGCCTTCCACAGCAATGTATTTATTTAATCTACTGAGTGACAAGAATCTCATCATGGCTAGTGCATATAATTATCTGCTGTTAAATGAATTGAAAGTATATAGTGAGTGGGATGCACTGCCTAATGTTGTGGACAGTTTGATTTACCCTTTAAGTAGCAATGCAACCCAGTACACATACTATTCATGTATTTTGCTCTCTCTAATGCCAGATGATTTCACTTCTCAATGTGAGATTCTTTCCACTTAAATGCCATTTGAGCAAAAATGTCAAACTGGTATGAGAAAAAGTGTATTGTGAGGAAATTTTACACTTATCGTACATAACTTATGCATCATCAACCTTACTGTTTTACTTTTTCTAGGTATTGAAGAGCCCCAGCGGTAAACATAATCACGACATTGATTTGAAGGGTCCTATATCAAGCATAAATATAACAATAAAAAGATATACGAACTGTCCTGGTGCTAATGTGAAGTTAGTGGCTTGTGGTAAGTATTTGTTGATCCATAACTTTACTGTAATGCTCTGGTATGGTACCTGGTAAATTATTTGGCATTAGATAGAGCTGATTGCCATTTGTGTGTTGATTGGTGCTTTGTTTAAAAAGTTTAGGCACTCACACATAAAATGTCATTTAAAACTCGCCAGCCCCAACAACATGGGGCATGCAACGAATTACAGAGAGCACAATACATACATGAACTATATTAGTATTATATATAGTATTATGTTTACTGAATATTACATTGATTAAGAAGTTTATCTAGGCTTCGTTATGCTCTTGTCACACGAATAGTCTTTTGTAACTTTTTGATGTTCAAAGTTATAGTGATAGAAAATCATAATTTCTGAACCAAGAGAATATATTAGCAAGAAAATGTTACTTCTAAAGCAAAATACTTTGGCAATGTTTCTTATCTTCAGCTATTTTTGAAGCAAATGGTTTGTTCTATAGTATTCTATAGTATTGCCAGTTTGTGCACTGAAAGCCGGTCTTTCTCAGATCTTAAAGTTTGCAACACCTGGCAGATATACTCGACTTTACTACAGACAATCTAACTGCATTAAAAACACTATTATCAATCTATTTTCACAAGTCAGTTAGCATTACTTACGGTTATTGATAGCTATTGTAATTACTCGCAGCTATTATGAAATCTACGAGACTTGTTGTTTTCCATAACTACTGGTTTATGATTAACAATTTGCAGGATCACATTATGTTCAATGGTTGCCTCAATTAATTAGCCAATTAATGATATCGTCGTCATTGTGTTGAATGTTTCATTTTTCTCGGCTGACTGCTATTGCGGATATCCCGCCATGGTCATGTTCATTTACTATTTTGATGGACTGCGTATTTGGCAAAGTGTTGAATGGAATATAGCCTGATAATTACAGGCGCAGGCTATGTGGAATGATGCATGCTTTGTTAAGTTAAATATTGAAGGGAAGAGTAATATCATGCTAGAGCACCATAGGTATAATGTGTCTGTTTTGATTACTGTAACATTATTGTGTGCTGAATTAAAATAAAAGGCAACATATTTTATTTACGGTACTGCATTTCGTTTCGCTGCTGGACAATGCGTTTCAAATTGTCCTACAGGTATATGTAAGTAGTAAGTAGAAACTTTATTTGACTACGCTAACCCCTACAGCAAATGCTGGTTTCCGAGAGGGGCATATACGTAGATTAAAAAATATTCAAATTTTACAGTAAGTTATACAACACAAATTACTACACTGACAGTTACTGTTACAGTTACAATCACAAATATTGTTCTAACATCTACAACAAATTATTAAAGTTCGAAAATTTATCTAATTCTGTCTAATTGGCGTTTGTCTAGCTGCATTTTATCTAAGCGTTATCTTGGCATTTAATA
Source organism: Phenganax subtilis (assembly GCA_025434845.1). Classification (NCBI taxonomy): domain Eukaryota; kingdom Metazoa; phylum Cnidaria; class Anthozoa; order Malacalcyonacea; family Clavulariidae; genus Phenganax; species Phenganax subtilis. Next base: position 2,926 of record JAOBYK010553002.1, read on the forward strand.
TTGATGTTTCACTCTTTCACTGTAAAAAAATGTCAACTGTTCACATTATCAACAGCTCACGCACTACCATCATGTTCAATTGCCTTAATTTAAGTTGCCTACTGAAGGCACTTACAGCCATGAAAGAGTGTTTCTTTAACTCATAGAACTTCTTGCATTAGCTGGGTAGAGGGGCTTATATGTAGTACCTTTGTTCATTACTTTGTTTGATATTTTTTTGGCTGCTAGGGAACAAGCTTGATAAACAAACCAACGGACAAGGATGCAGTATAAGGGCAACGTTTAATTACGTGCTGTTTCTCTGTACGCTGTCGATTTTCGCGGCGATATTTTATCGCTTTGAAAGATGTGATAGAGTGGTAACTGATCGATGCACTTTATGCAACGTTGTTATTAACAATTCCCACGTTGGTGTCGGATCTTCGTATCCATATTACTAACTACGAAAACAGGGTTAGGTGTGGGATAGGGATCGAAGAAAAATTTTGGTGATTATTATTTTGGACTTATTACCTTCGTGTCAGTGATTCCACTCTGTTCCATATTTCAAAGTGAGAAAAATCGCCATGAGAATCTCCAGTATAAACGGACCTTGAATGTGTGTTCAGTCACAAGTAATGCCCTGAGCATTGATAGTATGTGCATATTACTCTTCAGGAGTTTGCACCAAACTTCCTTCCAAGAATTCCCAACGATTGGAGTGTCCGACCTCGCAAAATTGTACTTATACCTGCTCACCAGGTTTTCAGTCGATCAACGACAATAGTGGAGATAAAGTGTGTGAGTTGGATGGCACTTGGTCAGGGCAAGATCTAACATGCGGTAGGTTGAACAAATGTTTTTTGATTTCCATTTATGTGTGCCTGGAAATTGAGTTGAGCAGAAAAATTATGCCATATTGGTATTGGTTTCCTAGCAGCGGAAAAATGTATGTCTACGTTCAGTTTGTAATACTGTCGGTACATGATTCTTAGGAGCATTCTGTTGTTTCTTATCGTAATGATAGGAGTAAAGCGGAAAAGATCTTTCTGTCCACATTTCAATTCTTAGAATTAATTAGCTATTTGGCGCACAGCAGTCAGCAATCCGCTTATCGTAATTATATACCTTACAAAGCAAAAGTCTCTGTGAATACCCTCACGAACCACGGCATTTTACTCTCCCATTGCCTATTGTTCAATGTACATCACTAGGCACGTGGGTACTAGTTCACGGGCGTCACCTTCAGGGGCTGGTTTTACGAAAGATGGATAGCGCTATCCAGTGGCTTCATCCTTCGCAAAATTGAACAAAAAGCGACGAAACTTTCTAATTGGCGAAAGAAATCAACAGAGCGGCCTTTAATCTATGAATAGCGCGATCTTAATCTTGTTTTACAGCGATCAATGGAAAATTTTACGAATGTTTAAAAAAATCACTATCTAGTAGATAGTGCTATTCACCTTTCGTACAACCGGCCCCAGGTTTAGATGATAGGAGAGGGTTAATCATCAGTTGATTTCAGATCTCCACCCATATCAAAAGATTGGCTCAATATAACGTCACATTATATTAAGTGGCACTTGATAGTTTATATTTGTTATATACCTACAAGTATAGCTTTTTATTGTTACAGAGGATATGAATGAATGTAGCATTCCAAACATTTGTGGCGATAACACGGAGTGTCATAACAGAGTGGGGACATACTCATGCTCATGTCTTTCTGGTTATAGCGGGACGCCCTGTAAAGGTAGTATATATACAGCTGCATGGTAAAATATGGATTCTCCTTTAGAAGGCAAAACAATTTTTAAGTATGGAACAAGAAATCGTTAGGATTCCAACTTAGCCGTTGTTTGATTCACTAACACGATGATCTAGATCTCGATGTCTTTAACGAGCAACGTGATTTTATAATTTATAATACGTCCTGCACTGCTCTTTCATTTCACATTTAGCAATACAATTTGCATCTTAGACATCGTTTTCACGGTGCTAAATTAACTTTTCGTTCATTTAAATAATTTTCCTGCTTATCTTTACGTTTACTTAAATTCGCCGTATCCACAATTTTTTTTCCACTAAGGAAGTGCGCATTTTAGCCATTAGTTGAAAGGTTCATCTTGTACCGTATCTTGCGTAGCGTGCGTCACAGACGCTAACGGACGAGAAAATGTAGGGCGCGTGAAGTGGTCGGCATTTCTGGGACATATTGCATTATCCATGAGATGCTTTGTTATTGCTTTTTCAGATATAAACGAATGCCGCGGGCGTGTCCCAAATTCATGCCACAAGAGTCTGGCTACGTGTTCAAACACGGCAGGAAGTTACTCATGTCATTGTCTGCCGGGATACACGGGAGATGGTCGTAGCTGTACAAGTTAGTGGTTAACTATAATTATCTATATGGCTTTCACTCCTTTTCAAAAACCAGCTTTGGTGTGAATTTGCTGTTAAATTCTTGCCTTCAAATTACAGTAAACCCTCCAAGTCAGAATTTTCAAATTCCTGCTAGCACATCATAGTAATTTTCTCCTGACTACAGTCGCGTAATTTGAAAATTTTATTTAAAAATTTCGGAAACAACCGCCACTTGGCTCTAACTGTTCAGATTTTTTTGAGCAAAGTTGTAAGTTATAGATGGCATTGTAGTATAGTTACCCAGCTTTCTTTTGTTTTTACCGGGTCGATTAATAACTAATTGGCCGTTCGGTTATGGATGGTCAAACATGCAAGTAATGATATTCTACACAACAACAAAACACTTTTATTCAGACGAACTTATGCACGCGCAATGATAACATTCTAATAAAACAATTTATATGCTTGGAAACCCTCGTCAGCTATACTATTACAAACTGATAGCGTAGCTTTTTGGGACCTTAGTGACTAAATGGTCCCTTACCCTCAGGAGTTTGTGGAACTCCCTCGGGCGAAACCTCCCTCGGGTTACGGGGCCATTTCATCACTAACGCCCGGCGCACACTAGATAGTAAAATGTCATTCGTGGCTGTTGGCGTAATCAGAAAACCCTCGTGTGCAGTGCACTTTTATTAGTTTTCAGTCACTCGTGTTTGTCTTACGCGTCACGAGTGACTGAAAACTTCCAAAAGTGCACCGCACACTGGGGTTTTCTGCTTACGCCAACAGCCACGAATGACATTTTGCTAAGCACAGAGCTCTAGTGCGCGCCAGGCTTAATGCCCCTCAAGCCATGCTATTACTTATAATAATTTACTCCAATATCTTAACATGTCAACTAGATTCTAGTTGTTTCACTATTTGAATAAAGCAGATACGACTCACTTTTGTAGCACGGTTGATGTTCTTAACTTTAGATATAGACGAGTGTACTCTTAATCAAGATAATTGCGATGATTCGCCGCGTGCTACATGTTTGGACACCGAGGGAAGCTACTCTTGCTCGTGTAATTCAGGCTACACTGGAGATGGACTGACTTGTACAGGTATGTATGGTCTTTATTTATTGTAAGAATTGTATGGTCTTTACTTATTGTAAAAATATTTTTAAAGATTGCCTTAAAGCGATGTGCTGCAATATTTTGTTGTTATCAATGTCATAATTTTATGCTTTTATACAAGATTTTGTGGTTACATGCAGACTTTTGAGCACATTTTGACAATTTCAATTTTTCTTACAGACATAGACGAATGTGAAACTGGTTCGCATAAATGTTCCGAGTTTCAGAAATGTAATAATGTTGCTGGAAATTATACCTGCTCATGTAGACCTGGATATAGAACCGATGGATTCACCTGCAGAGGTTTCTATCATTTCATGTTCATGATTTTTTACTGACTAAACGTTTTACTTCACTGCATTTTTATGCTCTGAAGAACTAATGTCTCTTTGTCGTTTCCTTTTCTTATCAAAAATATTTTGAATCACAATATGTGTACAATTGATTTTTAGAGAAGTCAAATTCACGAGCATTTTTTTCTGATTGTTTGTGTGGGAACATTCATGTAGCTTAGTTCGAAGTTGACATTAGTCGGCAGCGATAAAGACTGCTCGACGACGCTGGCATCAATTTAGCGGCGTGTTCATTTGTGGTCATGGTCACTACACAGTTGCGAATTCTTTTTGGACTTCTTGAGACTATAAATTATATACATTTAGCTCATGCGTTGTCGTGTAGCAGCGGCTCTCGGACAAGAGCTTCGCGACGTCGGTGATATGAAAATTACTTGAAATCGCTTAGGAAAACCAGACGCGAATAGAATGTTTACTTGAATGGCAGCTACAAACAAATATTTTGAAGCTCATAATTTTTTTAGGATATGAGCTGCACGTAAATTATAGGTATTTAGGTTTGTATTCGTATGAAACAGCTAGCTCATTGTTTTGTAACTCTTTTGCTTCCTGTTATTTTAGATATCAACGAATGCACGGAAGTGCCGAGGAAATGCCACAAATATGCCAAATGTTCAAACACAGAGGGTTCATTTAACTGCAAGTGTCGGGAAGGATTTGTAGGAAATGGCACGGAATGTTTAGGTAGGTTTTGCTCAAAACGCTGCCTCAAAAATTTTTGATATTAGTACTTTGATCGGTCAAGTCTTGGTTGCTGTCGCTTGCTTACGTGCATCCTCGTTCAGACTTTAGGCACAGATTAAAGACTATGCAGATGTCTGACTCAGGCGTGAGGCCTATGATTTTGGCGAAAGTGCTTGTCTGTTACCGCACCATGTTTCTAGCAAGCGCCCTAAACAGAGAGCGTTACCCCCCGGGCGCAATGTTGAGAATTTTTTGTTCCGGGGGTGAATGCCTTTCTTTAGGGCACTTGCTAGCAATAGCGTCATGAAAACCGACTTACGCGATTTTGTGGGAGTAGGATATCTGTATAGTCTTTGATCTGTGCCACAGGTCTTTGTGACACTCGTGACTACTAATTCATGATCGTGCGAAATAAAGCTCTGGTATCAAGAAATGTAGCTTGCTCATAACTTAAGTAATAAATAGTTGTATTTTTGGAATGACTGGCTCGATATTAATACAAGTGACTCACCTAAAGTTCTTTGCTATTTTCTCTCGATCAATTGATGTTGCTTGGTGTCTACATATTCCTAAGCAAAAACGAAAAAGATGGTGACATGTGCATTTTACCAGAATGCATTGCAGGCTTAATGTATAAATGAGTGAAAAAAGATGACAAGGAAAACACCTAATGTTATAAAATTTTTACACAACGAAAAATATAAAGTCTTGTATCATGCCTGCCTGTCAAAAGACGTCACTTGGCTTTTTTAAACGATTTCCGACCGCAATGCATGCTGGTAAAGTATACATATCCGCCATCTTTTTGAGTATGGTGAATTGATCTCACATATAGCTACTATCATTCTGTTGTTTGCGTTGGTTTCTTGTCTTTAACGGGTCAGCAAACTGCATTGTTTTATGCACGCTGCGACAGAAAGCATTCACACGAGCCAGTCTGATGATACTGTGAGGTATTTCATATTGTCAAAACCTCCTATTACGCATGTCACCGAAGTGTCGATACGCTAGAAATTCTGCTTGATTGGCGCACCACAAAACATTCACGACCACGCGCACAAATGTGGACGTTTTGAAATTCAACGGCATTTGCGACTTTTTTACAAGTATATTTCCTATTGTTCCTCGTACAATACATTAATTTTCTGTTTTTAATAATGTTTGCCGTTGGAGTAAAACGTACATTTCTGAAGAACGGTATTCAATGGAAAATGATGAATTTTATGCGAAGCAATTCGAGATATATCTTGAAATCGAAAGTTGCAAATGTTGTCGACAATTGCATAAGTTTGCATTTGATAGCAAGCTTGCTAGTAGACCCTTTTTAATTTAGGTGAGCATGTTCGTATAACGGACAAGTCTTCTGATGTAAAACTGCGATATGGTCAAAGATTGGAGCTACGTTGCCGGGCAACGGGACGACCAAGACCTTCTGTTTCTTGGAAACCACCACATCGGTCAGATTATGAAGGTACATTACTATGTAGCCTGCGTTGTGGGCGCCCGTTGGATTTACAGATAAGAAAAGTAGTGCTATTTTACATCCTGTCAACTGCAAGGCAAATATATTTCAGCGAACAGGCTCCAACTGATATGCAGTTCAGACTGGCAACAATTCCTTTCATTCATAGTAGATGATCATCCCATACTTACGGATATTTACAAAATACAGTAAAACGTTTTTTTATTGTATTCAGTAGCCGCATTAAAACTTTTTTTAGATGCAAGAGCAGTCAGTAAATATGTTGAGGAAAATGTCTTGGTTATACAGTCCCTGACATTGACTGATGGCGGAGTTTACAAATGTATCGCGAATAATAGTGACACAAAGGACAAAGGAAAAATCAATGTTCGGGTTATTGGTAAGTCGTAGCTACGTGAATTTAAAATATAATATTAACGGCGTGTTCTTTACAAGTTTCTACATAACATTTACTGTTACTTGATCGCTGCTAGACAGACACGAGTACACGAGTAAGCTGTCTTGCTTAAAATCGTACTTTTGAACACAGTTTATTTGCCACGAAAAATTTGTCAATATTTTCGTCATATTTACATTATGCACAATCAAGTATGACTGCACTTCAGTGAAACCAAAATAATAATAGGCACGGGATGAAAAAAACCAACCGTGACAAAGTCAAGCGTTCCCAGTGTCATTGTAGTTTTACTCAGTTATGCCCCTGGAAATGAGGTTAAGAAAAGACTAAAAAATACCGTTTGATGTTTTACCTGTACCTACTATATTAACGATTTGTCACACCTTGATAGTTTTCAAATTGTGGGAAAATTTCTACAGATATTGTGTGAAAATATTGCTGCGTGTAAATCGTCATTTCGATGATAGTCTCCTGTACTACTTCAGCACAAATGGAATTACGTTGTATTAATTAACAAAGAGCCTCAATTCCAATTCTCATTGTTTCTGATCTTTTCCCTTTGAAAACTAAGGAATTAAACCGTTTTTCGGTGCTTACACTCGCTACATAAAGGTATAGTGTACAAATTTGTATTTGTCTCTTTTGTAAAAAAATTCATGATTTTCAAGGTACACCAGTCTCTCCTCGAATCAAGATCGGAGAAGTAAGCGAAAATTCCATTTATGTGTCATGGAACAAACCTTCAGATGAAGGTGCAAGCAGCATATTTGGGTACAAAGTACATTATAGCTCAGCAAAAGGCAATACGTCTTCTTTTGATGCCAGTTCGAAACGCTATGCAAAGATCGACAAGTTAACGCCCAATACTGAGTATGTGATATGGGTAGATGCCATCAATGGAGAAGGAGCTAGTGGAACCCACGATTCAGAACATGCGCAGGTCTTCACTCTTGCGCCAAGTAAGCATTTTTATGTTTTTAATGCATTTTTGTACCTGATGCTGCGTACACTATTTGTTGTGTTGACTAAGTTAAGATAGAAACAATATTGATTACAAAAATATTTGATGAGAGCTAATGAGAGTTGATTTAGTCACGCTGAATAATAAAACTTTCTCATTTTTTTTGCAAATAGTATTTGCATGATGTGTTTTATTTTGTGGTCGAATAGGAACATTGCAAGTTTGCTGCAATTCTTTTTTCTTGCACTTTCAAATTTTTTTTAGAGCCTGGACCCTCACCTCAACCTGAAGAAATTGCAAGTTCATCAACCACTTCGTCCGTCACCATACAAGTTACCAAGCTCGACACACAGAATCCAAGGTACGCATATTTGTTACCTGTCTATGTGGACGTAAGTCAGTTATTGATATTTTCATATGAATTCCTTTTTTGCGTAATTGAATTTGCATTATGTATTAGCAAGAACAACAAAGAAAAGTTACCTCCCAAACGATACGGGCGTAGTTGATTGGATAAATTTGATCTGCAGAAAACTGATCTAGTTTATGGTTTTCTTAATTAGTGCTATCACGTTACAAGTAATCGTTGAGATAGTGGTAGCCAGAATAAGAAGAGACGCTTCTAATCTTCCCAAGATGATCCATGGATACGAGAAGGCAATGAGTCGAAATGAAACATTCTACATTGCAGCTGAGCTGAAAAATAATAGTACTGAGTTTGTAGTTGGAGATGGAAAGACGTATGGCAAATACAAGAATGCAAAACTTCAACCTGGTACAACTTATAATGTTTACACCAGAGGAATCTCTTACAACGATGCTAATCCCAAGGTACTATAAGAGATGGGTAAATAATTAAGAATTATTGGGTGAAGCTTAGACCAAGGTCAGCGTTATCTTCCTCAGCTTTTGTTCTCTCTGCAAGAAAAACAATCAAGTCAGCCATGCGAAAATTGATCAAACCAGATAAGAACTCATCAAAGTTTCCATTTTTGTTTCAGCAAAAGTCGTTGTCAAAACAAACTAATTTTTCGAAATTTCCAGCTCTTGTGCAATCATGCGAAAGACCCCTTTAAAAAAGTACACCTACAGATACGATAGATATCAGTCATGTTCACATGTAGATACGTGTGATTCATCTTGTCTGCACCGAAATACGGAAAATTTTCTGTAGACTCGCGACCAATGACAATTCCATGAAATAGAACATTGAATAATACTTACGTACTTTCAGTATTTATTTAAGAAAATAAAGATGTTTGATTGGCTTAAAGCCATCAGTTAAATTATCATATTCAGTGCTGATGATGTACTAGCGTGGAATATGAGGATCTATCCCGCACTAGTACTTTATAATCTATGGTCATAATTGCATCTAATATCCCACGCTAAGGTGTCATCATCCACGCACGCGACTCTCGCGAAACGAAGCTGAAGGGTGGGAAGAACAAAACAAGTCAGAGCGACAGAAATAGCTTCCTCGAAACAATGACTCGCCGAACTTTAGGGAATTGTTATGCGAAGGATTTTGAAATAAATAATAAAACAATTATTTTGCGCGTAATATGAGAAATTATGAGGGCCTCGACATGTGTTAGCTGGCCTCGATAGTTCTTCATATCACGCTCAATGTCATTCAGTAACTGTTTAGTGTTAATGGATGCAGTATTTGTGGAGTTTTACTGAATAGCATTATTTCCACAGTTTAAATACGTACAAAATGATGACGATATCACTATTAATTTTGAGACAAATGATAGCGATATTAATTTTATTCTGTTACAACGACGTTTCGATGCTTCTTGCATCATTTTCAAGTTGAAATGAGCATTA
>JAOBYK010553113.1:0-56217 GCA_025434845.1 Phenganax subtilis
CAAGTGAGATATTAATTCTGACAGAATTTTCTAAAGAATAGGTCATGAACATAGATCACGTTTTGTTGAAGAGTTCAGCACAAAACCTTCTCATAACTACCAAATCAGTTGAGCAATAGCCAGATGCGAACGCAAACGTTGTCCCAAAATGATTAAAATATATTTTATATCCTATCTGTTTAGGGTTATCATGATATTGCGGTAACTCTTATTCTAGTTGCTGGAGAAGATTTAGCTACGGCTCTTTTAGAGCAAATATCATTACATCAGCTAAGGTATATTCTTTTGCACCTGACTACACTCATTTGCTACCTTAGAATTGAGCGGGTGGACATTGAAAAGGATATATGAAGAACGATAACTCCTTTTGATGAATATTTTTTGCATATTTGTTTTGTTTTTACCAGAGATTTTATGGATCACAACATGGAACGCACTAGTCAAATGTTAGCTATGATTCACGCCATTATCGAGGTCGCTGATGCCCAATTAGAACACTTTTTAAGAAGGTTGTCAAAGAATTTTCTGAAAGGCAATGGACACTATACGTTTTAGACTAATTAATCTTTGCTTTCAGATCCGACGTTGGTCACATGTTTGCGCTGAGTTGGTTAATCACGTGGTTTGCACACGTGATCAATGACCCGGATTCGATATTTCGTATATTCGACTTCTTTCTGGGCACACATCCCCTCATGCCTATATATTTTGGCGCTGCGGTAAGGATGGGCAAATGTTCAGAGACCAGCTTTTTCATAGCCTCCTCGCAGTTACATTAATTCTCGTGCAACGTCTTCATCAGTCACTAATATCACAGAATAGAGATCCATACAGAATGTTCATTGACGTGGGAAGCTTTGAAGTTTCTGTCCTCGCATATGTCGCATTAAGGCCCGTTTACACGGGCGATTTTTGACGCGATTTTTCTCGTGTTGAACGATGTGAAAGAGTGGATAAATGGCGAATATACTTGGTCCAACAATTTTGCTTATTCACTCGCCAATCAACCTACTCGATCACATACGCCAAGAGGAGAAAAATCGCAGCAAAAATCGCCCGTGTAAACGGGCCTTTACGCATGTTGGCCACATGTTTCTAACAAGGCAATGGCATTTTCTGACCAGTAAACACGCTGTGCTGGCTCGCCGCACCGTCTTCTGGCAAGTAAACTGTATCTGTTCGCATAAAAAAAACGAGGACACGTTGCACCCCAGTGTGGACCTTCTGTTACTGATCTTTATTCTGTGACTGATATATTTACTTATACCAGGACAAAATGAATGATGTAGGGTCTGCCAATAGAAGTGTTCCGAAAACGTTGACCAGCTCATTTCTTAGCGTCGAGAAGTTCCTCTGAACAATTCCCTAAAATTTCGAAAATTTCTTTGAAAAGTTCCTAACTCCTTGTTTTTTTTTGGATCGATCGATTTTATATTTTCCGTTTGAGCAATATGATTAGTCAATGAAACAGTAAGTTAAGAGCTTTTTAATGAATTTGCAAACTTTTATGGAATTGTTCAGAGCAACTCTTCGCAGTTAAGAAATGAGCTGATCAACATTTTTCTGAACGCTTCTATAGGCCCGACTGTAAAATTTGTGTTTGTTTCAGCTTGTAATAGCGCACCGTAACGAGCTACTCTCTGGTGAATGCGAAATGAGTGCTGTTCATCATTTTCTGTGTTCACTACCCAAACATATTCCGCAATGCCTGGAGCAACTCATCGAAAATGCTCACGAGTTATTCAAGAAATATTCACCTCAAAAACTTGAAAATGCTTCCAGGCGATATCTCAAAGAAAGGTGAGAAAGAGTGCCTCTGTGAAGCTCACGGATTGTACACAATGTTTGAAACGTTTATCGTCGATTTCAGCTCACTTTTCACTGAAATATTTGGAACTTTGTTGCGAACTTGGCAAGTTCGTTGCCAAGTTCAATTGTTCACAATGAAATTCAAAAACAAATTTCTAAATAAAGCCTCTGATTGGTTACTCACAAAAAGCAGCCAATCAAATGCTTAGAATACAAACCTGTTTCTAAATTTCCTCACGAACATTTGAATTTGGAAACGAACTTGCGAAGTTTGCGAAGAACTTCGGAATATCTCAGCGACAGTGAGCTGAAATTGACGACAATAAAAGATCCAACATCAAGATCTACAATTCCTGACCTTAATATCAGGCATTTTATATGAAAAATTTTTCCCGTTCTGTAGTTCACAATAACCGTTTTCTATTTTTAGTTCGGCGGTAAAAATCCATGATAAATTTGTTAAAGATTTGACCAATCAACGCCCAGACGAAATTCTTAGACAACGGAAACGTTCGGCAATGCAAGTGAACCAAACAACAGAACGCTTGAGACCTGGAGAAAGTAACTCATCAACATCCGGAATATTTGTAAAATTAGCGTTTTGGGCTTTGTCTGCTGGCGTAGGCACCATGGCTTTTTTTGTTGTGACTACTGCCAAAAAGTGGATGTAATCCATAAGTCATTAATGGTAAAAATGCTTCCAGAACAATGTCAACGTTGAAGTCATCCCCTGTCTGCTTTTTAAGAACTGTTTTCCAGTAACGTATATTTGACATGCACGTAGACGCACGAAAAAGTTTAAAAAGTTGTAATAAAACCAATAAAACCAATCTCCTAAGCAATAATCGCAAGAATTGTTTAGAATTATGAATTCGAAATAATTACGTCTCTTTGTTTGTGTATTTTTAAAAACTGTAAAAGCTTAGAGGGTTCAACTTTTACGTGTGTGTCAAAAACGCTTGTAGCCTTAACGTCTGTGTCGTCAAAGCCATGTGTTTTTCTATAAAAAATCGAAAATAGCAGGTCGCCTGTTTTGGTCTATTGATAAACTTCAACTTAATTTACTCTAATGTAGAAGTTGAACAAGAGCGTTGTAAATAATTGTTAACAGATATTTACTGCATTGTATTTAGTAAGAGTTGTGCGCCGTGTATAAATAAATTTAGATGATTTCTGAATAACAAATTCAGTATTTTCAATTAAGCTGCCGAACACGCGGGCAATAGTATTGCCGCGAGGCAATCCAATAGTTGCAAAATCGTTGCATTGCCGTCACGATAGGTAAATTGTTCATGTATCATGCTCTGCGACGGCAACGCAATGATTCTTGCAGTCGTTGCCAAAGTTTGAACCCATTGAAATTTGGGCAATGCGATGATTTTCAAACGTTGCGTTACCATCGCGGCAATAATATTGCCAATGTATCAGTAGCTTCAATAAGTTTGTTCCTATTTAAAACAGTGACGCACAAGAATAATACGTTTTATTTACTGATTGATACGTTCAATTTTTCTGAGTTTTATATAAATTTCTAAAAAAGAATACAAAAAGTATTTACACTGTAAACTACAATTCTTATGTACAAGACAAATACATACAATTCGACCAATTCAGTCAACAAGCGTGTTGCTAAACTGCTATTTTATGAAGTGTGTTCGCAATTCCCTGGTGTGAAACGAGCCAGTAAAACAGACCCAATGCAGAACATGTTTAACACTGTTTGTGTCCCCCCCAGCCACTTTTTAAAAGGGCTACGTAAAAATTGAATAAAAAATAAACTACCGGAATATGATAAAAGTTAAATATTTGTTAAATGCATTAGGCACTAACATTTCACTTTATCTAATTGAAAGTTCTAGGGATAAATTAATCAGATTTTTCTGATGTTTCCTAAAAATAATGATTTTTCAACTTAAAATTTATAATTATTCGTATTTGAGTTACGATTCATGATAAAGAAAGTATTCACCCATTTCCACCGCAACCGTATCGTAGCGTACCGTGCTGTGTTTTTTCGTTCGAAAGTCATTAGCTCTACTCTAGTGCGCATGAAACAGACAGTCCGCTATGTTGCGCTGCGGTACAGCTGAAGTGGGAAACGATTCTCAAGCCTGTTTTCCACTAGACAGAATTTTCCGAGCGGAAAATAAATCTAGCAACGTGATTGGTTCGCTTAAGACTTCGTCGCGGCAAAATATATTGCTAGCCAATCGGTTTGTTAGATTTATTTTCGGCGCGCAAATTTCTGCCTTGTGGAAACAGACTTTAAAGGCAGAGCAGCGAATAAGACTACAGCTATTCTTAAGATCAGTAACGCCATGCCAACAATAGAATATTATTCGTTACTAGTTCTACAACTCCATCAACTTTTCAGGGGAGTGACGGTGGATTCAATGGGAGGCAACCTCTTTGACTTCGCTCTGCTCGAAGGAGTACGTTCTTCCACGTGACTTTCATCATTTCCCAAGTCTACGAGATTCCATTGCGAAGACAGGATGTCTTGCACTCGCGGTTCCCGCGTGGAACAAGACGACACACGTCTCACGAAATTTCCAGAAAGATTACCATGGTCGCTTTCAGGCGTGGGCGTGTTTTCACACAATAACAAAGCATTCTTGTTTTCGCATTGTTTACCGTCTATTTCCGACCTAGGGCTAACTTTCATTTGTTGCTTTGAAGATTTCCTCTCCACACTAGTGTTTTGACAATCTAACCCTTGGCTTTGCTTCCTGTTCGGGCAAACGTCTGCTTTGGTGGTTAGCAAATGTTTGTGTTTCGGGTGCAGAAACACTGTTTCTGTACAAATAGATCTATCTACCACACATACATTCACCATCTTGTTGCGTGTTTTCACAATTGTCTCACAATTTCCAGAAACGTCATTAGCAAGATCATTACGTTCCGCCGTCGTTTCAAGGCTATCCTTCATTGTAACGTCAAAATCCTCCGAGGCCCTAATCTTCCCATGGGGTCCCTCATGAAACTTCTCAATCGATTTAACAACAGCAGTGTAAACTGGCTTTCCTTTTCCATGTCTTTTCCCTGGGTTCAAGTTTGTGTCTTTGACTCTATCATGTCGCTTTAAACCTTTCTCATTTTTCAACGAGACACATGAGTTGCTCCAGTTTGAACTTATAGACCTCTGTAAGTTGAGTTTCTTGTGTTTTTTCCCTTTTATCCATTCATGAGCCAAAGCCTCGCTGGCCATTAATCGTTTCGATGCATCGAAAACCAAAAGAGAACCGATGAAGTCTTTGGCCTCGACTGAAATGTCATTCCAAGGCTATAATAGAAAAGGTAATTATTGACTTAAAGTACAGTGTAATATGGCGAGGGGGTTACATTTTAGAGCAGTAACGTAAGAGGCTTTGTAACATTGTTGAGGTGCACCCTCACGAGGCGCCACCATGGCTGACGCCGAGCGAGAAAGCGTTGAGAATTTTAAGGCTCTAGATTGCCAGAAATGACCGTTTTAATGATGTTCAGGAAAATAATTGAGGGGGCTCAGCCCCCCCACCTCTATTATTGGGAGATCCGTGTCCCAAGCCCCCCCCTCCCCCCACTTTCTACGCCACTGTAGAGTTGAGCTATTTAAAATCAAAACAATCCAAAACAAATATAATATTAAATAGTTAAGGTGCTTGCATCATTGTCCGGCATTGTGCAATACCTTCATGTTCATGGATTGACTATAGTGCCCGTTACGAGGTTAGAGATTGCATAGATGTATAATATTTGAGCGATTGAAGGTGCTTATATCAAGATCAGGGATTCTACACATGTATAGTAACTGCCTCTATGAAGGTCAAGGATTATTTGTACTAAGTGCCTATATCAAGGTCAGGGATTGTACAATATTATAATATTTGACTCATTTACAGACACTTGCAATCCTATATACTTCCTCATGCAAAACTCTGAATACAAACTAAGCAAATCCCGCGAGCTACGACAGAAGTCCAAGTTATTTTTCAATGTCAGCGACAGACAATTTGATGAAGGCATATGTTCTAAAACTTATTTTTGTTTGCTTTCATATTTTTATTAGCTTGCACATTACTTAAGGCATAATTGGACTAAAAAAGCTAAAACACTGATCTGTACAAAATTTGACTATACCTACCACGTCGACAACATGTTTACGAGAAGTTTTGGCAAATAATATCTTTGGCAAAGTATACACTAAGTGTTGATTACGACTACTACTAATTAAGGCTGCTACTTATCGCATTCTCGGAGATCAAAACATGTTTTCGAAGTGTTATAAGCCAAACTAAAGGAGTTTTATTACAAAGCGTGGACAGGCTCGTTAATTTTCTGCGTTTAGATACCAATGAAGTTATTTCCTGTTTTTTACCGAATGTATATTAATGACATGATGATGTCAGAAACACGTGATATTTACGAACGCGTTGAGGGGTAATTATTTGAGCTGCATCAGCCCATAATATAAACGAGATGAATTTTCATGAGGCAATGTCATTCCGCTTACTGGGCTAGGAAGATGAACCCGACACTTTGCCTGCCTGGTTTAAAAATGCTGTTTGGCCTTGAAACTCAATATTTTATTACCATTACAGCCAATCAAGAGCTTTCCCTTCTTTGTTTCTGAGTTTTCTACTTTTCTAATGTCTATAACCTTCGAAGTTACTAAAAGAATTTGACTGCAAAACAACACTATCATTCCAGCAATCTTCTTTATTTATATAGCATAAATTCCATCCCGGTTTCAAGCGAGATCTCGATAACCAGGGCCAGTCATTTAGTCCATATAAACGCTAAAGAATGTTTCGTATACAATCAACTACGCAGCAAGATCTCGCATAGCGGGCCAGCGCAGCTGCCATATGAACAACCCCTTAAGACCGTTTTTCACTTTGTGAGCACCAGAGCATGGTGAGCTACGATACGCTTAAAGTGGAAATCGATCTTTCGCCCCTCTTGAAATAAAATAAGAAAAGCTATCCGAGCTTTAAAAAATGCTCATCATTTCCAGTAGATTTTTCATAGAGTGATTGATAAAAATATTAGAATAACTAGAAAATTGTCGACTGTTGTGAAGTAATTGCCTCTCAAACATAGACTTTCTAGAGTCCTAAGACATTAAAGGTCTCTTATATATCAGTGAGAAAGGAGTACTAAAATGGGATGATAAACCCTGACCAGCCATATGTGCGGGCTCCTGTGTATATAAGAAGTTTAGGGGTGTTGTTTGTTTGCGAAACAAATCGAATGCCTTCAGAAAAACTGCGCTGAAGACAATTTGCTCGTCTGTGCGTGGCCTTACACGAATTGCGTGTCCCGTTTGCGTGTCGGATCATACCGATATGGTAAGCCAAATCCAAAAGTATCAATTTGTTCGTTTCCTGTTCATTTATCCGTCACGCAACTCTTAAAAATTCTACACAAGCCTGAGGCTGAATTTCCCGCCCGATACAATTTATACAATATTTCCGTAAAACCCATCCGTTTTTGAAGTCTTTTCGCAAATTCCTGGAATTGTCACAAAAGTTTGGATTAGTAGCAACAAATCGCAAATATATTTGCGGATGATCACATGATTACATCATGCTCTGTGGGCTCTGTGCACGTGCAGAATTGCATGAACTTGAACTTAATCACTTCGCAGACAACTACATGTTGCAACGCGATTCAGAGTTAAAACTGTTTTCAATACTTCAATTGGCTAATTGCGTGATTCGACCATTTGGTCAATGACAGATACCCGAAGTCTCAAATATTTTTCAGCTTAGACTGCGCAATTGATTGTGCGCAGCGCGTGCTCAGCTAGCAGTTCCTTGCGCGCGTGGGACATGTTATACAAAGAATCACTCTCGACGATGCAATGAATAAGTTTCGTATTGTTTTCGCACTGCTTCGAGCAGCGAACTTTTAATGACAACTTCGTTTTCTCCAGCACGATTCGAATTCGCATAATCGAGTTCCTAAAACAACACCCTGCCATTCTATACAGTAGGGCAGATTTTTGGATACGTTGTACCGCTTTGACTTATCAGGTCAACTCCCCGCCCATAACAACGAACCTTTTCACGAAAAATTCACCGTTCTTAAAATTTCAAATTTAAGATGAAATTTTAAGGGAACTTCACGTTAGAGGTTTTAAAACGGCTCTGCACGACGGAGTCAGCCTTGAGTTGTTTTGACTACAATACAAGAATAAGGTATTTTTTCATGAACATTTGTCGACCACAAGTACTTGTTTTGATGAAGTTGTTTATACCACACATGACGTGCTAGCCGCTTGCTAATTTGACTGCGTAGCAGGCTTAAGAAAACTGAACGCTTGTTATAATAATAATATCCGAAACTCCTTAATAACTAGTTTTCAAACGCAACACTTCAAAGAAACTGCATGCCCGGCAAAATTTCGTAGAAACTGTCATGGGTTTCAGCCGGTATTGCGCAAAGGGAAACCGCATATGTAAAAGTATATGTCCGAGTAATGGCTGTAACCAATGCAGGATATGCGTCGCCGAAAGCGCATTTCAGGCGATTATAGGTAAACATTTTCTAAAATTCTTAGAAAACATGGTATTTACACGCCGTGAAACCCATTCCCCGTCGATTTCAGCTTACATTTCTCTGAAAAATTAGGAACTTTGTTGTGAACTTCGCAAGTTCGTTTTCATCGGTTCGTTTTCAAGTACAAATATTTGTTCGAAAAGAAATTCAGAAACAGGTTCGTATTTTGAGCATCTGATCGGCTGCCTTTTGTAAGCAACCAATCGGAGGCTTGTTTACAAACCTATTTATGAATTTCGTTATGACCATTTGAACTTGGAAGCGAACTTGCGAAGTTCGCAACAATGTTCCGAATATTTCAGAGAAAAGTAAGCTGAAATCGACTGTAAAAGGCAAAGCGCATTAATAGAGCATACTTTGTACTTTGCTCTGTGATACCCCATACGATTTCCCAAAAGATAATTGGCCGGATAACAAAAAAATCTAATAATTTCGCTCGTCAATGTATTGAGTCGCATGCATCGCAGTGATGCCTACTTCAAACTTCGACTTTTTTACTTGACTCTGTCCACCGCCTAACGATATTACTTTACAATGGGTAACCATTTTAAAAACTTTCTCAGCATTAACAATTCCCCTTTTTAGCAACGGACGGCTGGAAATTGCAAGTCTTTCCTGCGGAAAAGGTGAAAAATTTCATCTCAAACAATTGCAAAGATATAAGAGCTAAAGACAACTCACATACCAAAAGCTCACGCGAACGGATGCCTCGAGGGATTTTTATTTCTTATCGCGCGCAAATTGGAAGTACAAAGTCTATGTAGTGGTACGTTCAATATTTTGCAGAATTTGCAGCGTAACCTGCGCAGTGCACATTTGCGCAATATGCATGGATCGCTTTAACAGAAATATCGCGTGACTTTAACAAATAGCCAAAGCCTCGCAGGGCAAATTCTTCGTCTATCTTTGGTTCAGTCAATGAAGATATGATTTAAAACCTTGGCCAAGATTTTCGTTTTCACCTTTCGTTCATGTCTATGCAAACTTGTGCATCGTGAAGACACTCTAGCCTAGTCATTGAGGATACATGGCTTGGCAATTTGTTCAAAGGATTTGGTCAAACTTTTTGCCCTCAGTTGAGAACGTTACCATTAGAAACTCGTTTTTTCCGTCGTCTGTCGAGGCATATAATAAATTTTAGTTTTCAGTACTCTAAACTCGGTTTCCTAGATTCTATATAATTAAATCGTAGTTTTTTAGCATTCTAATTTATCATCCTTGTTAATAATACTTAGACACGTCTTGCAACTTTTCATTTGTAATTTAAAATCCTTAACGTAAAACGTAATTAAACCTTGTCGGTTGCAAAGTCTTTTATATAATAATAAATGTTTCAAAATGTTTCATGTTTTCGAGACTTAATTGGCAGACAGGCGCGTCATTTTCTCACGAGAACTGCAAAGTGACCATCATCTGCTGCTGTCCAATAGCGCTTAGACAAATGTTTTATGAAGCTCGCGCATGTCATAAGTACCGCCATGGCCATGCACTTAACATTTCTGGCGGCAGACACTTTGTGTGGGAGAAAGCGAATGTATGCCCATCAACAGCACAGCATTTACGTATACATAAACGTCTCGTCTAACTGCGATAGGTCTACTCCCTAGTCTAGACCTTCTCCCTCTATGACTTGGATCTTTCTAGGTCTGCAAGCCAAATATAATATTTTTATGACGTACGAAGAGTGCGTTGCCTAAATTGTTCAAATGCGTGCGTCAAAGCGTCGAATTCCTCTGTGTTGTCGTGGGGCTTTTTTTTCATCTTAAAGAATGTTAAAAAAGGAAAATTTGTAAATTCTTGTAAAGTCAAAGAACAATTCATATCGGCAAGACATTTTTTCGCAATAATTTGTTTAATCAAGCGTAGTAATTCTACTTGGAATGCAATTCAAAGTAATATATTACTTTGGTTGATTTGCAAATTGTGAGCCATTACAGATCATTGCATACATCAGCGTTTTCGCGCTTAATTATTATTCGTCACATTCCGGTTTGAGAACACGGATATTTAACATTTCGTATGCGGAGCAACACAATAAGTGCGCGCGCGCTGGCACAAGCACTTTCACGTGCGACTCCTAATGCAAATCCGAGCAAATGAAATCAGCTCAAACAAAAAAGGCACACGTGAAAAAGTTATGAATAAGCTACACGTTCGAACAAGGTGCGGTTCCGAGTTTGTTTGATTTTAGGAATACAGCCTGTTGCAAATTTTAAGATTTTTCATGAGCCCTACATTAATGCGTTAATCAGACCTTGAGATCATTTGCATCAGCTTCGGCCATAAAAACTAATTGTTCTGTCAACTGCCCTATAACATTAGGGTCACAACTGCAACATTTGCTTTGCATAATAGAAAATGTGTGACACCAGCGGAGTCATGAGTGTTTTTGTATGACGTCTAAAACAACCAGTTTAAAGAGATATTCTAGCTAACATCTAAATAGATTTTACTATCATAAACAGAACAGGTTTTGCTAACAGATGAACTTATTTTAATATCAATAGGGTGACACTCTTTTCAGAAATACCGTACTCGTTTTCATAACATTGTATTACAAATGATCGCTATTCTTACCTCACCATCAAAATTATACTTGCAGAGACAAATCATTCGCAACGTGGATATTATGTTTCCATTGAGGGGAAAAGGCAAACGCCCGCTTAGTACAATGTACACGATCACACCCATTGACCACATATCGACAGCATTCGTGTATGGAGCGCGCGTTATAACCTCTGGAGCCATGTACTCAATAGTACCACAATCCGTCTTCATCCAATAGCTAGTGGCACTGGAGGCAAGATCGCGCATTGCGGATAAACCAAAATCCGTAATAATAATCTTCGAATCATTACCGGGATGATAATACAGTATATTTTGCGGTTTTAAATCCCTGTGCGTTATTCCGAGCGAATGTAGATACTGCAAACCCTCCAAAATCATTGTAAGCACTCGCGTTGCATCATGTTCGTCAAATTTTCCCAGCAAACAAATCCGATCCATCAGCTCACCTCCAGTCGCAAGATCCATTACCAAATACAACTTACGCGTTGACTTTATCACGTCGTGCAGTTGTATAACATAATCGTGCTTCACTTTACTCAATATTTCTAATTCGAGTTCAGATTTCGCTTTCTCGTTGACGTCTTTTGTCAAATCGATGATTTTTATAGCATAAGGAATCTTCGTGTGTTTGTTCTCGGCGCGAACGACGTGACCAAACTCGCCTTTACCAATAGACGAGAAAATATTGTATCGTTGTTCGACATACGTGTTCACTCTTACTTCGCGACAATTGCCATGAATCGTTCTGCATTTCTGTGGAGTTCCAGTCGTATGACGTGTAAAACACGCTTGTTTTGCCGGCGCAGGTAAAACTTTCTTTCGACCCATACAACAGCCCATTTTCCTAATGGCTTGACCAAAACGCCAATTGAGGAATTATTCACAATATCAAACATAAACGCGTGCAATACCAAGTCACTTTAGAACTTTAGTAAACAATAAATTACTATATGCCGTAATTTCATTGTGTTTTCACGGCGAGATGAAGTGTGTGTATGCCTAGAATTGCGTCGTTCTCCGCTTGATGTTGTTATGTTACGAAACAGCAGGTGGTTCCCACCACAAGATATTGCAAAAGGTTTTTGGTGCGTTACTATTGGCTATTGTACTGACAGGTGATATGTCCCAGAAAAGAGGCTAATTATGGCTCAGGGTCAAGGAACCACCATCGCCATATCCCAAAAGTTATATTTCTAACCCAACATTTTGAAACGGCCTCCCCCCATACACAATGGCCGGCCGGTTGGTAGTTCGGCAACTTCATGCACGGAAGTGTTGGTTCTGGCCAAATTCCTTGTAATTCTATCTGTTCACTGTTTGTTTATGTTTATTCCAACTTGTGCTGAAAATATAGTCATTGTAGGTATAGTAGGCAGATAGGTAGGTAATACTTTATTTAAAACCGAAAGCAGAGAACACGTTAGCCACATCAACTCAAAACTGGTTTCCATTGAGGGAGGAGGGTTTGCTGAATGTTAAGAACATTAAAAAGGAAATAACCAATACTAACACAAAAACACGCATATGACTCACGATACATACATATAACTAGGAAGCATGTCACTATCCCACTAACTGACTTAACGCTTATTTCTAGTCAGGCGTTTTTGACACGCGCACGTGAACGCACGTAAATGTTAAACTTGCTATAAAACTTATCTTATAAACAATCGCAAGAAGAAATGTTAAGAATATCGAATTCTAAATAACTACGAGTCTACTTGTTCTTGTATTTTAAAAAACTATAAAACTTTGAAGGATTTAAACTTTCACGCGTGCGTGTCAAAAACGCATAACTGGAAAGCAGCCTATAAACAAATGAAACGATTCGGCCGATTTTGCATCATTTAGAAAAGCCGATTCCAGAGCATAGCGTCGCTATATTCCAAACTTTTTAAATGAAATTCTCGTGTCGGTTTAGGCAGTGTAAGATGTGTTACAGTGCTCGGAGATGAT
This sequence comes from Phenganax subtilis, assembly GCA_025434845.1. NCBI lineage: Eukaryota > Metazoa > Cnidaria > Anthozoa > Malacalcyonacea > Clavulariidae > Phenganax > Phenganax subtilis. The sequence goes on from JAOBYK010553113.1 coordinate 12,877, forward strand.
AATTAGTTCGATCTATTTCTTTTTCAACGAATGACCCCCGAAGACTCAGTGCATATCGTTCGGAAATTCGCCAAAAACCGTCGTGATCATCGCTCTACCTGTGTACTCATGTTTATCAAAACTTGTGCATGGTGCAGAGATATCATTAGTAGGAATGGAAATTTGACCAAAGTCTTGTAATTCTATCCTTTTGTACATGCTTATGCAAACTTGTACATGGTGATAACTGATAACTAATTGCATGGAGATGTTTTAACATATAATCATGATTTAGGAGCTTCCAAGCTTTCAAAGCGTCGTTGAGACTATTTTATCACAATATCTTATTTCACAACTTGAATATCGAGCTGAAAGTAAAAATGAAAACATCACGTTTTTCCAAAAAGGTGTCAAAGTACCATACCTAATAACAAGATGATTATATTTCATATGAAAAAGAAAATAATCAAAATCTAATCCTAAGGCTAAGTTTAATGCTGTGATGGGGTGTTAACTATTGTATTTGGCTGCTATTTCCGCAACACATTCTGCAGATGCATGATAGCTTGACCAAAAGTACGAATTATGTGCATAAGTTAGAAAAACTTGGAAAAACTGTCAAACAGAATTGGCCAAGTTTCCAAACCAAATCTTTAAGTAATAGTTTGAACACGAACAGGAGGAATTCCTTCGATGTTTAAACAAACGTATTTTGCGAGAAAATCAATTTGAAAGTGAGCGTAATTTCAGTAATTTCTTTCACCAATTTCAAACTCTCCTTGATAGTGCTGACTTTCTTGTTGTTGTTTCATAAATTATCAATAAGTTTGAAAAAGATGATGTCAATGATCAAGCCTTCCCGTGCACGCACAAGCTTGAAAAAACATGAACAAAAAGACTTTTGTCAAGGGCGAATTATAAGCTTAGGGCCCTGTTTACACGTTACTGAATATGCATGGTCACGACATCCACTTCAGCCACTGTTCACTGATATTTGTTCTAACAACTTTTTCTATGCAGTTTAGTTCTGCAACATTTTAATATATTTATGGGCTAAAATGGCTTTCAAACTGCCTAAAGACCCGTTTACACGAGCGAGTTTCGATACGATTTTTCTCGTGTTGAACGATATGAAAGAGTAGGTGACTGTCGAGTATATTTTGTCTAACAATTTTGGTAATCCACTCGCTTGTCAACCTACTCGATCACATACCCTAAGAGGAGAAAAATCGCAGCAGAAATCGCCCGTGTAAACGTGTTTTAATATGATGTCGTGCCTATGCGAAACCGTGTAAATGGGACCTATAAGTCTCCAAACCATCGGCCGCTTGTTCGTGCGCCGTTTAGCTTAAACGGTGGACAAGTCAGAATTTAAAAATACTCCCACACATTATTCAAAACTTTCAAATCAAATCTTATTTAATTAAACTATAGGTAAACACATAATTATTGTATTCAATTAAAAAACTTTCAATTTCGTTCTTAATAGAATAGATATAAACATGATTTCCATTTTGAACTTATCCACCGTTTAAGCTAAACGCGCTTCGAAGAACCGGCCCGATATCTTTAAAGTCAAAATGTCTAACACACTACAATGGATGATACAATGATCCCAAAAACTAAAAAAAGCTTCGGAACAAATTAATGTTGTCAATCATTCTACAATTGTTTTGTAACTTAATTTTGTTTTCCGTCTTCGTGGATGAGCGGAAATGAAACCAAATGGAAAGGTCAGCCAAACAATTTCTCTGAAATTTCAACCGCTTAAAATTAATGACCACGAAAAAGTACATAAACGCACCATCTATTGTTTTGCGAGCTCCCATTAAGCCTCCTTGGCAAGCAATATTGTAAACAAACGTCGAATTTCTCGTAATTTGGGTCAGGTATTCAATTTGAACTCAACTCAGAGTATGCGCAAATCGTTCATTTAAACCGTTCTAACTTGAACTTTACTCTGGACGAAGAATAAGCAATTAAAAAAAAGCTGGTTAAGCAATCCGTGAACTAAGTAAATATCCTAGGGGTGAACGAAACCAATTTAAATTCTACAACTTTTTTGCACTCATTACAGTCAACAAATTGTTGAAGACTTATTGATGAAAAATGTTATCTAAATTTTTTGCAAGAAAAAATCAGTGTATATATATAAAGTGATCTTTGCTATGAAACATTAGCGAAGTTCGAAAATGATTTCCCAGCTCACTTCTGCTATATAATACCCCTCGTTCGCTAATCTCGAATTGGATTGGTTACTCAAGCAATTCCTCAGAGCTGTAGATTGTGGAAAGTAAGTCAAATCGAAACATCTTTGTTTTGGTACTACAAGTATTCAAAATTATTGTTACCAAGTTTTTGCTGAGTAATAGCTCTGCTTTGCACGAGGATTTGATGATGTTGTCGGGATCGTTTTACACTTGCCAGAAGCTCAAAATACTTTTCGCTCTTTTATTTCACATTCAATTTCGCACGAGTATAGTTGGAGCAGGCACTCTCTCTAACCAAGACTGACTTGAAGTTAACATGGACACCAATGATAACTAATAGAATTTGATAAGATTCTTAATCGTGGTTTTGCAAGGCGAAAACAACAATATGAATATTGGTTTGAGGGTACACCACGTGTATTTATTATTGCAAAACTTTCGGTCCGTTAGCGCGGATCTTCAGTTGCACTGGTGTACCCTCAAATTAATATTCATAACAGAAATTGGTTTATACTGACATTTACCAGCTATACAAACAAAATACAACCCGAGACGATTCTAGGCCCATTCAACAACTTTCCTTGATATTTTTGTCATGTTGAAGGATGCGATAGAGTTGGTAACCGGTAAATATACTTGATACAACAATCTCGATGATGCACTCATCAGGCAATCTGCTCAATCACATACACTACAAGAAGAAACATCGCAGCAAAAATCCCAAGTGTAAACGGGCCTTTACTCAGGGACAATACATTTGCAAGGTCTGTGTTTCGTAACATCATCATTGTCAGGCAAAAAAGTAAGCAATATTTCGAAGTCTTCCTAGTTTTTTGGTGTAGTGTTGTTGACTCACTCATTTTTTACTCGCTAAAAATTAGCTTTTGCTTTCATTGAAGACTTGCGCAATGATCTATGCAATTGGAATAAAACGTGCAGTAGAAACTACAATTCAGCGCAACGACGAGGGCTGCTTTTCACGTAAAACTTTACATTGCAATAATAATCGATTAATAAACAACCCACCAAATGGAGTGTTCAAAGTCCGGTGTTTTAAATGATGACGCGTCAATCTCATAAAGTATTTCAAAAAACTACAAAATTTTGATGGATTTAAATTTTTGCGTGGGTGCATGTCGTAGTTGAAAAACGCGGAACTAGAGCACATCTTCCTTCAGCCATAAAAAACGTTGTCATTTAATGTTGCGAATTAGCGTTTTCCGCTTTCAAAAACAGAGTTGAAGCTTTATAAAATGGATTTAATACATGCACAACATTTTTGATCCAAAAATGTTGAGCCGATGTTGGACAACAAGTTCATATGAAATCAGACTCGATTTAAAATCGATGTAAACACTACGGAACATTAAAAATATTCAACATGGTCCATCAACCACGTGGTGCATGCCCAAAGGGCCTCCCTATATGAAGTGTAAAATAGTTTGACGTTAACCGGAGTAAAAAACTGCAGTGTCACCCAGTGTATTCAGGGCTAAAACGACTTAACGTGTTGAACGCAAAATAATGGGCCAACACGTCGGATCCGTTAAAACAGGCATCTATTACTCCTTTCAAGTAGGGAAAACGACGCTTTAAAGTCTACAGTTTTCCAATGTCACTAAGAGCATTCTTATGGTCCTTTTAATACCTCGATGACATGTGTTTATGTAGCAACAGTTGGATTATAAAACGACGAACAGATTAACCAGTAATGGTCATATCATTTCTGTATCAACAGCATATTACTAACATTTGTTAGAATCATTTTATCATAATCAGACGATAGCATGGAGGAAATTTCAAAAGAATTACAGTTCTTCAACTTCGCTGTATTGAATTACCATCCCAACAAAGTGCTCAAGTTTTCCATAAATGGCGTTATAATAAATGAAAAATAATACGATCAAGCAGTTAAGCCGGTTATTTCACGCTCAAGCCGGTTCTAATCTGCATCTATTGTTAGGCTTACAAACTGGTTCGCTGTCTATTGTTTGAACCAAACAGCCACAGTCAATACGATAAAAAGCCGTCCAGTTTATGAGATATTAAACAATCTAGCTGCAACGCATCTAGACAAGCAATTGCCTTGGTTGTTGTTTCAAAGTGAACCAAACCTTCGGAGAAGACGTCGCGAAGCGCGCTTGGAATTTCCGGGTTTCTTTGACAGGCAGACATTTGCCCCAGCGCGCGCTTTATGCAAATCATCACTTTAGAAAATGACCAATGCGTATAATCACGTGATATAAACCGGATTATCTTCCATACCCTGCATCACAGACGCCTATGATGGACCAAGTTGAGCGCCCATAAAGTTGCGGGCGAAAATTGTGTGAACAGCAACGGACAATTCCCAATATAGACTAAATTTCGATCTACGCAAGAAGTAAATTCATATACGCAGCTGGAAAGAACACACTAGATATAGCAAAATTGCAAATTTTGGTCGCGAAAAGGTGTAAAATGCGGGAAGAAGGGTTTGCAAGGTTTGCAAAGTTAGTGTATTTTACAATTACGGGCGAAAATTGTTACCATTTCCGGTTCATTTTCGGCTAAAATATGGTAACAATGGCCGCACGTAATAGAAAAATATACTACATTTGAGAGTTTTGCAAGGCTAGCTTTCCCGCATTTTACAACTTTTCGCGACCAAACTTTGCAATTTTATTGCGTTTAATATGCTCTTTCCAGCGGCGTAGATGAATTTACTTCTTTTTGCATAGATCGAAATTTAGTCCAGAATGGGAATTGTCCATTGTGTAGCGAAACATTACACATTCCAAAACACATCATGTGCAATCCAACTATCTCCCAGAAGAAAAAATTACTGCACCAGATTAGCGTTAATTCTATAGATTAATATCCAATCAGTTGTATTTTTTATTAAATTATTAAAACACATCGATTTTACAATGAGAAAACGCTCAAGTGAATAATCAAAATGTTTTTAATTTGCTCTATGTACCCTCAAACAAATTATGCGCTATTTGTGCATAATAGCCGGTCCCCTTATCGGTATTCTGAATACAAGTACCATGGTGCTTTGGGGCGTCTTGTTCGCTTTGGCATTACACGTACGAAAAGCATTTTGGGGTTGTAATCAGAATACGTAACAAGGCGAACAGCCTTTGGAAGCGGCCTTCTAGCAGCATGGAAATTTTAATGTGGAAATAATTTGCAAAGGGGGAGGAGTAATTGTTCAGCGCCAAATTCCAGTACTACCGGGTTTCGTGCGCACAAAAATAGACTATACTGTCTTTGAGATTACACAAAAGATTACAAGCTATCTAACCGGATTTTTTTCCATTATTCCCCTAATTCATCATATCCGCGCTTTGCGAACAAATCTACGCTCAAATTAGGTAAAAATAAACAAAAGAGATACAAAAGAAACGCTTGGAATGGTGCACCCATATCTTTAAGTACAGATTTTACATTTGTTTAAAAACTGCTCAATTTCGAAGGAAAGTAAGTTTAGAAAAAAAATCAGTTTAAAGTTTTCTTGATAGTCGAGTATTGCACGTAAAAAAAAGTCGAAACTGACACTAGCAGAATCAGCGTTCGAAAGTAATGTACGAATTTTTCCAGTCAGATTGAAAACTCTTAAACACAAAAAGATAATTGAGTTTCGGATGGATGTCATTCTCGGAATAATACTCGCAGCTTACAAGGTACATTTTGCTAATTTGTGTATTTTTCGCAGAATTTTGAAAACATATCTTTATTAAGAGTTGGTCTGAAATCATGGAGAGAGTTGAACATATTTTATACTGACGCATCATGACCGTCTAAACACTTGTAACGATCGATAACTTATGCCCGTGTGCTGATAAAAGTGAAGTCTAGGGCAACGACTTTTCATGGTGTTCCGATGTAGGTGGTCCTTATGCATCACTATTTATAGTAAATACTGAAAACTGGTTTTAATTCGTGATTCAAGTGCACGGTCAAGAGAAATGTTCCAATGATAAATATGAGAAACGAACGCAAAACTTTTCATATCGCCATGAAAACATTTGAGATTCTAAAAAAGAACTTTTTTATTTGCAACTTTTCGTCTTTACTTTAAAGGACGAGGCACACCGGACGCGATTCGGCGACGCGACGCGATTTTTCGACTTTGATAAACTAATAACTTTGGTTCTAGTTGAGATTTTCCGGGTATTCAAAGGCGATATAATATTCTTATTCATTTAGCCTACAAGTCTTGTAAAATGTTCTTCCTTGTAGATTTGTTTGCTTTCAATATATGAAAAATCGCGTCGCGTTACGGAATCGCATCCGGTGTGTCTGAGCCTTAAAAGACATCTTCAGACTAAATACTAAAAAATTGCATGAGACTTTGAAACTATATGAGCCAATTATTATCTATTTACAAGATGTTATGTTGAAAAATGGTGTGCAAGGATGATAAAGACAGAAGGGTGTACATAAGACCAAACAAACAAAGGGGCTTGAACAAACACGAAAGAGACGAAAAATATAAGTGGGTTAAGCGGCATGGAGCTGCCCCGAATGTTAAGATACGGTTTGAGCTTAGACGTGAGAAAGTTTTCGTGAATCATTAATTCACAAATGTCTTTATTCTTACACAGACTTTCCTGAATTTGTTAATGATTCACAAAGCCTTCTCGTATCTGAGCTTTTTTAAAATCCTGTTTTCCACTAGGTGGAATTTTTCGCGTGCGACAAATAAATCTAGCAATGTGATTGGTTCGCTTCGCGGATAAATATATTGCTAGCCATTCTGGGGCCGGTTGTTCGTACGCCGTTTAGCTGAAACGGTGGATAAGTCAGAATTCAAAAACACTTCCACTACTCTTCTCAAGCTTTTAAAATCAAATCTTATTTAATAAAACTATGCGTAAATACATCATTATTGTATTCAGTTAAAAACTTTTCAATTTCGACGTTCAAGGAAGACATGAATACGATGTCTATTTTGAACTTACATACGCCGTTTAAGCTAAACGGCGTACGAACAACCGGCCCCAGTTTGGTAGAGTTATTTTCGACATGGAAAAGAGGAAAAAAGGCTTTACGTCCAGGGACCGGTTGTACGAAAGTGCATGTATAGCCCACTGGATGGTGATTTTTTAAACATCCGTCAAATGCTGTGTGACCTTTACAAATGAAGCTCAGGATTGATATTCATGAATAGATCAAAGGCTGCATGCTATGTTTATTTCGTTGACCACCACTAATGTTTCGTCGTTTTTGTCCAAATTTACGAAGGTTGAAAAAAACACTTTCCAGTGGATAGGTAAGGTAAAGTAAACTTTATTTAAACACGCTAAATCCTTTAATATACATTGATTTCCAAGGGGAGCGTGATAATAAAAAACAACTAAAGATTACTTAGCGAACAAACACACATATTTACAAAGTTGAAGAAGGAAAATACAAATATTTACAAACTTTATTAATATACAAACTTGTAATTCATTGCAGGCTAGTTGCATGTAGTAGCAACGTAAACCTTACTAAGCTCTCGGCATTTCTAATTTCAAGTGGTAAATTGTTCCAAAATTTGGCACCATTGAAACCCATACTCTTTTTCATATAATCCGTTTTTGGAAAAGGAAGATTTAGCTTCATTTCAGAATCTCGTAAATTGTGATCGTGGGGTCTAACAATTGAAGCACGCAGCTATAACCGGCTCCAGGGCAGCCCTGTTCGCTTCACCTTCTTCAGCATATTTTCTGTCGTTTTTTGTCTGTTGTGATTATGCTCCCTTGTCTGTATCATTTTGTCATGAGAGTTATCATGTACAACTTCCCATCCTATATCATCGTTACTACTTTGTAACAAAACACATTGTAAATAGATAATAATTAGCTTATATTAATTGTCCAAAGACGTTTTAAATTAAAAGCGAAATGCTACAAATAAAAAATTTCTTTCTTAAAATCTGAACTGTTTTAAAACTTATATTTTGGGCTCTTGTATTTATCATAATAATTCGTTTTCGTTTTGGCAAACCTTTAGCAGCGATAGCAAATGTTCTATTTACAGACTACAGCCTTTTTAACAATGTTTCTTCTTATCTCTAATAAGACATAAAAACCTGATTTTCATAATTCATCGGCAACAATATGAAAACCAGTGGTAATTTAGCTGAAGCTGTCGAGTAGACCTAGTTGTGTTTTAAAGTGCGATTATAATCAGTTTATTTTTAAACGCTACGAATCTACATAAATGTTTTCGTCGATTCCTGTAGGAAATTCAATCTTTCGGTTTCAAAATGTAAACAAACCAATGTTTACAAAATGACTGCAACCGCACCTTTTAAAATTCCTGAAATTCTGACTTATATTATGAATCATAATTCTGATAATTTTGCCACAGCAATACAAGAATATGAGAAATCCGATTAGGGTAAGAGGGACTTACAGCAATGAAAAACACATCACAAGATGTAAATTTGTTTTCATAGACATTAGTATAGCTAAAAGGCGGTCTTTCTGGAAAAATGTAAATAAATAAAAGCCATTTTATTGCTAATCTCATTCTTATGGAACGATGCGAGCGAACGTAATATTTAAGTACGACTTTATCGCCCCCATCGCAACAACCCAATACGTCATGTAAATGTATAACATAGCCAATGATTACCGTCTACTTCATGTATGTAGTGGCCTTCTTCAAAACCAACTTGTGGCGAGACCAGAAACACCAGAATGCGGAAAAACGTTCAAAAACTTTCCAAACACAAACTTTCCAACTTTCGCTCTGTAATTTTCTCTGAGTTTCTTTAAATTGAGCTCATTTCACAATTTTGATCATTGCAAAGTATTTTACACCATGCATTGCAACCAACACAGCCCATCAGTGCGTAAGAACGAAAAACACGGCAATATATTCCTAAAATCCTAGCTACACAGGGTAGAGCTTCTCGTCAGGAATTTTTCTCTTCCTTGAAGAGCGTCTGACTATATGCTTTCTAATCTCGTCCAATATCAAAACAGTAGACGCTATGCATGCAAGTAGCACTAGATCCGACAATAGTAACGCCTCAGTTTGAAATACCGCCTGCAAAGGAGGGAAATATATTACCAACATCTGACCAAGTAGGGATCCTCCTACGGCAAACAGGAACATCCGATTTGAGAATACTCCGATAGTGAACACAGACTTGACCTAAAATAAGAACAAAACCTGTTCTAGTTATTCTTTGATAAGTGCATCCAAGGGATATTGCATTCCAAAATCTTGAACACTTTGCAAAAAAGCCTGAACTGCGAAAACCACTAAAAAGTCGAAGAAATCCAGGAAATCCTTGAAAGTTTCAAAAAGTCCAGGAAAATGCGAGCAATGTCGTAAAAAGTCCAAATAAAGTCTAAAGAATCCAGCAATTTGTGAGCAAAAATCCATGAAAGAGACCGTAGGAAAATCCAAAATTTAACTGGAAGAACCACGGATGTTGAAAGTTCGAAAATCTCGCATTTTGTTTGGAGTGACATACCCCATGACGGATCTAGCATAACAAAAAAGATTGCGACATGTGCATTTTACCAGAATGCATTGCAGGCTTAGAGTATAAATGAGAAGATGACAAGAAAAACACCTAATGTTCTAAAATATTAACACAACGAAAAATATAACGTCACTTCTCTTTTTTAAACGATTTCCGACCGCAATGCATGCTGGTAAAGTGTACATCCACCATCTTTTTCGTTATGGTCAATTGTACGTGAATTTTCAAGCTATTAATTATATTATTATAGAAATTATATAGTATATAATTCCTTTTCAGGTCATAAAAACGTCTTTTTTGAAATCATCTTTGATTATACGAATAAAGATATAAGTCGTTTACTCAAAAACCTTAATCTCGCATAAAATTGCGTTCAATTTCTAATGATGCAACAAGCGTAACAGCAGAGAGCAAAACAAAATCCAAAACAAGTTTAGATATTGTGATGGGTATTCACCAAAAATAAATCAGGATGGTAAAATAATCACAAGGTATCCGGTGAACCGGTAAAAGCAATCAATTACTATAAACAAAGTATGAAAAATCCATTAGCAGTTTTCCGGCACTTAGGCGAGCTATCATATATTGTGGCAAAAAATGGTAGTCATATTTTAAATACGGAAACCTCTTCAATAAAGACACCTCACTGGTGTAGGCCAGAGAACTCGAAGTAAACTAGAACGATAACTGAGAAGTCCCTATCACATATTAGAGACTAACAGAAATCCGACCGCACCAAAATTGCATAAGTCGATTTTCTTGTGATTTTCATGGCGCCCATGCTCAATTTGGCTTCAAACATGGCGACGAAGTTAGCGTTCCAGATTATCTACAGTTCACAGGTATAGGTAACTCTGTCACTTGGATGCTTCCCTAATACAAACACTTCTTCAAAACAGACACCTCTCTACTACGAACACCTCTCTAATACGGCCACCTCTCTAAAGGCCCGTTTACACTTTGATTTGCTGCAATATTTCTCCTCCTCGTGTATGTGATTGAAAACTTCACTAACGAGTATTGTGACTAGATTTTTCGATCAGTATATTTGTCAGTTGTTTACTCTATCACGTAAAAGAAAAATCGGAGCGAAAATCGCCAGTGTAAACAGGCCCTAATAAGGGGTAACTCTCCAACATGACACCTCTCCGGTGAAGACATCTTTTTAGTACAGACATCTCTGCTATACTGACACGTCTCTAGTACTGGCAACTCTTAAAGATGAGCAATTCTTTAATGTGGAGACCTCTTTCATACAGACACTTCTTCAGCGCAGACAGGTCCCCACAAACTCGTTTACTTTGAAGTACGCCTATATAAAACGGGCACCTTTCCCAGTACATGAGGCGAGTCGACCAGCTGAGCCGAAATCCCATCAGCAGCATGCCGAGTTACCCGCGCTCACTTGAGACGAAACTTCCTATCTAATTACATTCCTTCGAGTTGACCGGGCAAAGCGGGTTGAAATATTCATTAACTCGCACTAAGGAGGTGGTTAATTTGCGACTTAAATAACTTTTTTCTTCTTTTAATTATGCATAGTATAGGTAGTAAATCAAATTCAACAAATATGGCGACAGTATTTCTTTGGAGTGAATCAAAATACAATTTGTTAAGGTTTGCCGGAAAACAAACGTTCAGACATTTGGGTTTTCGAGAAAAATTGAGAAGCAATCAGGAGAAAAGTTATATCTAATTTGCTACCAATAGTTTTTATGTAAAACTACAGTACATTTACGGCCAACTGACGAAATATGGAGGCATCGATTTTAGGATTCTATTTTTAGATTGCTTTGCTACTCGCAGAGTTGTCAAGCCGGTCAACTAGCTCAGCCGGGACAACTCGCCTCAGGTAATTAGCTCCTCATACAAACATTTGTCTTTGCCTTATTCACATCCTTGTTAGAGTGTACGACAAAAAAAAACAGTTGCGCGCGATCTATAGAAATTAATTACTTAAAAAACCAAGACAATCAAAGAGACGCCCTCTAGGGGTCACAGGATGCATAGACGAGACGAGACGACATATGAAAAGAGAGTCAAGGTGAGATAGTCTAGACACACACGAATATCACGCAAATTGTGTAAACATTCAAAGTGGTAAACATCAGCTAATGTACAATTAATCAAAATATGCATGATTCTGTGATATTGAATGCGATGTAATTAGTCGTGCGTCATTGTGGTGCGCAGTTCGATTCTAATCCGTGCGGATATGGCATTACTTTTCCAGCTGCGCGAAAGGCAAATTCAGCAACGTAATTTCTGGGGAAAAAATTCCATGAATGACTTTGCTGAATAAAGTTTCACCTTTTTTGTGTATCAGAAATTTTACTGACCTACCGTATTTATTCGAATAAACGCCTTCCTCAAATAAACGCCGCAGGGAGAAGCAAACATATTATTAAACGCCGCCCTCGAATAAACACCGCACTTTTTTCATCCATGCGGCGGCAATTCGAAGCAGTCATACTTGAGCAGTGAAAGACCCAGTATTGCCCTGTTGTTCAGCTGTTAGTTAAATAATAAATTGACAGTTGTTACCAAATTTGCAATAAACGCCGCCCTCAAATAGACCCCGCATCTGAAACGTCAAAAATTTAATAAACACCACGGCGTTTATTCGAATAATTACGGTATTTGCAGTAAACTGATTTGCAGTTCCAGAAGACTTTACTCCTCGTAGGAAGACCTTTCGAGAAACATTTCAGCAACTAATGCAATGAGTGATGAAAATGCATCAGTTTGGTCCATTGAACTAAAATACATGGAAAGCTACCTCTAATAATACTGTCTAATAATCAATTGAAGCCAAATTTGACACCCAGACACGCGTGTTTCGCGATCCTCTCGCGGGAACATGGACTTCACTCCTTATTGAACTTTTTTGCCGAAAAAAAAGCTATTTTTTGGGCAGTTCGTTCATAAAATTAGAAAAAAACTTCACCTGTTTTCTTCTTTGAGTGTTTTTTCTTACTTTCTGCTAAAAGAATGCTTAGTAGCTTCATAAAACTTGTTTTTTTTTGGCAAAGTTTGACTGGTTTTCCGAGCATGTTTATTTTGTTTTGTTTTTGACCGTGTCTTCTGTCGCGTGGAAAGACTAGGGCTGACCTCGGAATTTTGGCTTCAATTTTTGGCTCCAGATAGCGTTCCATGTATTTTTAGTTCAACGGTTTGGTCCGCTTGGCATTCCCAACACGGGCCCCCTGGTTTCAAATCTTCGCACCGTGTTCTCGGAGGGGCGTATCACTCGGAAAAATCTCGTACACCTTCGCAAAAACCTTTGAAAGAATCTCAAAAAATCTTTAAAAATCTCCAAAAAACTTAAAAATCACGATAGTCTTACAATCTTTACAGTTCTAAAATCACAAAATCTTCAAACGGAAAGTCTCTTTCAAATCTTAGAAAATCTTTGAAATCACTCAAGTTTTTGAAAACATCTCGAGATCTGTAAAAAAATCTTGAGATTTTTGAAAAAAAATTCTCGTACGCTATTTTTCGAATGACACGCCCCTTGGTATTCTCATAGATGATGGCGTAAACTTTTACCAGAAGCGAAAGATATGCCATTAGAGGCAAAATAACCGACAGCATTGGCATTCAGTGTAAAAGCATCAAAGCAAACATCTTATGGCGATATTTACCTGTGAGCGGCAACTCAAAGCGTTGAACATGTCGAAAAAAACGAAACACGTGAACGTCATCGTCGTGTCACGTGCAGTAATTTTTTCATCAATCATCTGAAGAAGAAAAGAACAAAACTTTTTAAGACAACGAAAATTTAAAAGTCTAGACTGCAGTCGTATCTTATCTGGCGTTTAGCTTGGCGTCCATTCTTGGGTCCAGTCTAGTTTGGCTTCTGGTCTAGCGTCTAGTCTGGCGTCTAATCTGGCGTCAAATCTAGCGTTAACTACGACGAATATCTGCCGTCTAGTCTGTGCTCTAGTCCGCAATGTGCTTGTCTCACCCGAGTAACGAAATTTTTTGAAGAGTAATATTCCTTACTTCACGCCAGAAAACCCATAGTGTACCAGCAACTATAAGAGTTGCACTCATTATAACATTGAACATCAGAGATCGAGTTATGATTGGCTGTTTAACGTCACGTGGTGGTTTCTTCATGACGTCACGATCAACTGGTTCTACACCCAAACTAGGAAAAGCAGTGTCATACGATTAATAATAACAACAGCAAAATACATAAATACATTTGAATCCTATGCATAAATGCATAATTATATTGATAACAATTCTTACGGTAATAAGCCCATGTTACTAATCACGAAAAATTTCCTTTGATGTCAATCCGACACCTAACCCAATTCCAATCTTTGTACTTTCGTGATTTGTAACATGGGCATGTATCCATTCTCACACACCTTTGAGCAGGGGGACCGTCCATTATAATATTTATCCACAATATTTGCATGGCATTCAAGGGATTGGGAAGTTTTAAAAATGTTGATATTGTAATAAGTGAAATAGCAGCAATGCTCCTGAGAAATAAAATACACAGTCAGCATTCAAGTCTTAGTAATTTCAGAATGAAAAATGAACATTTCAATTATGTTGAACTCAATGTCAAAAAAGCAATGCATTTCAGTTAGATTTAGGTCAGTGTTAAAAATAGCATTCCAGTTATATTCGGTTCAGTATGTCAAAATGCCGCATTCCAGTTATACAGAGAACAAAGTTTCGAACTTACGTGCTGAGTTGAAATCTTACGAAATTCTTGATGTTATAAAATATTCCTTTTCCTTCCTCGATGGCAGACATTATGGTGTTAAAATCATCATCCACCAATATCATTTCAGCCGCCTCCTTACTCACATCTGTACCTATTTTACCCATAGCTATCCCTATATCCGCACGTCGCAACGCCACTGCATCATTCACACCATCACCCGTCATTGCAACCACGTGACCATGACGTTGTAAAGCCTGAAAGACACGCGACCAACAAAAACAGCACATTGTTTTCACGTATTTTTTAATGAACTACGTAACAATTAAATTAATTCAGTGAATATATGATACCTTGACGATTGTTAATTTATTTCTTGGACTAACTCGGAAAAATACCGACACCTAGAGCAAATAAAATCCACAATTATTCCTAGCCTCAATCTTATGGCGATGTTAAGGCCCGTTTGCTCGGGCAATTTTAGCTGGCAATTTTAGATGGGGACGAAAATATACTATGAACAACGCGCGATTAGCATGGACAAAGAGCAAAAATTTACGTGAAAATATTATACTCTACGTATGACGGTGCTTCCACTTTACAATGGAAAATTTCCACTTTACAATGGAAAATTTCCATGAAAGTGAGAATTTTTACGGTTTTGCCGGAGCAGGAAATTTTTTTGCTGGAGCCGAAGTTTGTTTTCCCAGAGCCGGAGGTGAAAAACCCGGAGTTTGCACAGCTCTATCTTCATATCCGAAACGCCTGTTTCGTATATGAATATTAGCGTAAAATTTTCTTCAAAAACTCATGAACCAAAAACAAAGAAATTAATTCCGTGAAGGAAGAAGGTTGGATATCGGAGGAAGAAATTACATGAATGAAGCCAACTTTCAAATTACTTTTCTCGCAAACTACGCCTCAGTTTTTTAAGCAAGTTGAAACACTCGTAAGGACGACTTCCTCCGATTTCAAAACTCCTCAAAGTTTGTTAAAAAACACGCGGCTTCGCCTCGTATTTTCTACTCCTCTTGGCGTTTGGATATTGGAGGAAGTCCTTCCTATCATGTTTGAACTATTAGCTTCCACTGACTGCAGTTCGACACTAACTTACTCTTTCAATGACGTCATCTAGTTCGTGAGGTTGTAATGCATCCATTTGCTCCCCAGATAAAACATGAAAACCTGGTCTGTAGATCCCCAAAATTTGCGCTGAAAAAAGGAACATACGTATTAGTTAAAATATTGCCAAACTTGATTCCCTCTAATGTACAGGCGTGTCAAAATTCTGAAAATGACCTAAACAATGTAGGAGAATTTTTCAAAGGAAAAAAAACAAATAAGAAACTCATCCGTAATTATAATCAGATGGTTATAATTTATTCTCACCAATAGTAAGCGCGGTATGTTGAGAATCCCCTGTAACCATTTTCACCTGCACACCACTGCGCAACAGCGCGTGCACCGACTGCTCAACGCCAGGTCGGGGCGGATCCAGAATTCCCATCATACCAAGGAATGTCAATTGCTGTGCGCTGGCACCACTTGCAAAACCAATGACTGTAAAGAGAAAGCAAGGATGAAAAAACATATCTACTAAAAATTTCATTTCCATCTGTTCGTAACTGTTGTAAATAGTGAGCCATGAACTGTAAGAACCACTACATTTTGTACCATACACAAAACCACAGATATAAGTGTTTTAAATTTGCTGAATAATACAGAAAAATGTAGTCAGTTTTATACAGTTCTATCTTGGTTGTTGAAAACTAGCATGCCCCTCTTCCTTCACGACAGTTTCTACGACATGGAAATGTTACCAAATACGTTTTATATATCACTAAAGTACATTATCGAATAGCTTCTCGATACCTCGTAAACCTTTAGACGACATTTGAACAACAACTTTGTGGATTCTATCTAGTTCATTTGCTGTCAACATCGCAGACGTGTCTCCTTTTGCAAAATGGGTGCACAGTTCAAGAATTCTCTCAGGAGCTCCTTTTACATAGTGCAACTCCTTGGAAAAAGGACAAGATGAAAACAATTACCTTTTTCAAAATTCATGTGAACTGTATCATCATGAAAATCATAGTCATGTGGGACGTACTCACATGACGTTATCACATCTGGGGTCAGTTGTTCAAAAGCTGATTAACTTAATCCTGGGCTAACGAAAAATTCGAAGAAAAATTTTTAACCGCTTATTTACTAACTTGAAAAAATTTTTCTACAAAGCTAATCTATGTAAAAAGAAGCCTTTATTTGCAAAGTTTTGAAACAAATGGACATACAGAAATGCAAAAACCAAACAGCTGGTTAAATTTTAACCCTGGGTTAACGCTAACCCATATTTGAACAACCGGCTTCTGCACTATACTTCCCATGTGACCTGTCCGTGAGTAAAAAGACTGGAGCAAGCAAAAGACCAGAAAGTCATTTTTCTGCATTTAATCACCTCTTTCTTTCCTCGTCATTAAATTAGTTGAAATTTCGCAAATATGTTCGGTGGTGAGAAAGATAAGTCCATTGCAAATTTGGGAACAAACTACAATGTATTGCACGAGATAACAACTTTTTTTAAACGAAAAATGGATTTCTATTTGACAACTAGTCCCAAGTCTTTTTCTGTGATTTCAGTCTTCAGATCAGCTGGTGGTATATGAACTAACCTCGCCATTCAGTTTATTCTTTGGCTTGCACTTCACCGCCATCCACTTGTGAACTGAGCTAAATGGTCTCTCTTCCAAACGTATAAAATCATCTCTTATGTCATGCAGACCAAACTAAACAAAAACAGATAAAAAATATTGCTTTTTCACTCAAAATTAAAAATTTGAAAACTAAGGGCCTGTTCATATGGGCCAAAGTTATCCCGGTTAGCGAGGAGAGTTTTCGGCAAATTTGCAAGCGAGATCTCGTCTTATTAAAAAAAATAGTACGAATAATTAGGCTGCGTTCATATGAGACGAAAAGTTTTCTCGCTTACCGAGATCTCGCTTGTTGAAAGGCGAGATCTCGGTTAGCAGGATAAAATATTCTCCTCATATGCTCATATGAAAGCAATTTTCCCGCCTACCGGGATTATTTTCTGTTTAGTCAGCAACTTTTCAACATGTAATTTAACAAAATGGCTGCATGGCGTAGATGTCACAGCCGAAAACTTCCCCCAGTAAGCGGGATAACGTTTCGCCATATAAACAGAACATAACTATTTGGCTGGTCGAAAAGTTTCCTCGGAAAAGTGGAAAAATTTACTCGGTCGAAAATCGCCATAAATTTGTTCGTTGTTCAATTTGATAATCAATTCTTACTTTAATACCAGCTACAAGTAAAGCTCCTTCGGTTGGTTGTCCCATCAGGACTCCCGAATCAATCTTCGCATTGTTGCAAAGACATCCAGCCTTGAAGAAAAAACAATGCAATTCAGTTCAAATAAGCAGAACATCATACCGTGCTATTGTTGTGGGACGACGGTATAGTCCAGTTCGGTTTCTAGTCTGTGGTCTAGAACGTAGTCTAGTCTAGCGTCTAGTCTGGCGTCTGTTCTGGCGTCTACACAGCTAAAAATTATGAACCAGCAGTAAAACAGGATGCAACAATGTTGTGGTGCACGTGTTGTTAATAGCTATCAACAATATTGAACAGTATTGTTAATTTTTCATCGGGTGTAAGAATGCTGAACAATATTGTTAACCGCTGTGAACAATAAGTGCAGCACAACATTGTCACACCCTGCTCTTATGAACATTGGAACAAAATGATGATTTTTGCTCGTGTAGTATCGCATCTAGTCTGGCGTCTGGTTTAGCGCCTAGTCTAACGTCAAGTTGCCATCAAGTCCGGCGTCTAGACTGTATTTTAACCTGGCGTCTGGTTTCGTGTCTGATCTAGCGTCTAGTCTGGCGCCTAGTCTATAGCGTCCAGTCTGGCATCTAGTCTGGTACTTAATTTCGCGTCTATTCTGACGTCAAGCCTAGCGTCTAGTCTAGTTCAACGCTCTGGGCACTGAGCTACATGATCAGTAAATCGTTCTCACTTCAACAATTTTTCTGATGCCAGGATGGTTTGATTGATCGACAACAACATCTCTTCCAATAAGGTGTCCTTGGTTGAGATATGCTTGTTCAGTAGTAATTTCACCATCAAGACTGTAACCAACACCTGACACCTTGAATGAAAAATATAGAAACATGTTTTCATCAACAGACTGAGAAACATTTATGAGATAATAATGGTGGCTACTACCATATGCATAACAGTCAGTAGTAGCAAGTTTAAGCAAGCGGCGTTTTTTACAACACTTATATCGACCGGAAGTAAAGTTGACGTTTTCTAGCAATCACTGTACTTGACCCAGTCCTTTAGCGTTTTCTCATGCCGTTCATATAAAAACGCCGCTTGCTTAAAGCTCGCTATCACAGATTAGAGACTAACAGATGTCCGACTTAGTCTTTAAGCCTATGATTTGGACGTGAGTGGCCGCCATTAACCTAGCAAGTGCCTTAAACAGAGACCGTTACCCCCCGGGTGCCATTTTCAAAATTATTTGTTCAGGGGGGTGAATGCCTTTCTGTAGGGCATTTGCCAGGTTAATGGTCGTCTATGACGGTCGCCATTGAAATTGCAAGAAAATCGACTTATGCAGTTTTAGGGCAGTCGGACATCTTTTAGTCTCTCATCTGTATCGCTATTATACTGTATGTGAAATAGTGAAATGTTACCTCAGCCAAAATGCCGTCGGACGTATAAATCTGAGTGACAGTCATTTCATTTTTCGTCAAAGTTCCTGTTTTATCGGAACAAATTACAGTGGCACAACCTGGAAAAAGAAGAACAGGGTAATAAGATATGATAGATATAGACTTGAAATTAACACTATGTCAGTCATTTGAGCAACTAGTCGTAAAAGATTATTTATTTATTTGAGCAAGGATGTGATATAATTTTCAAATGTATATACAGTGTACATTACCTAAGGTCTCAACAATTGGTAATTTCTTTACAATCGCATTTCGTTTCGACATTTTCATCACACCCAAGGCAAGTGTCACTGTCACTACGATAGGTAGGCCTTCTGGTATAGCAGCTACAGCCAAACTGAAAATAAAAACAGATATAAGACATAAATTGGGCTAAATTCTAGTTTTTATATTTTTATATATTAACAATTTTACTTTACCAACCTAACACCAATCGTAAACATTTCTAAAATTTTTCGGTTTTGCACCCAACCCAGGAGTATAATAAGACCTGAAATTGCACAAAAATACAGCATTTAACATCTCTGAATGTTTTAGAAAATGCTAAATTACAGTGCTGTACTACAGGTACAAATATACTTGTAACTCACTCTAAATACTGTACTACTGTACTATTTGTCATTAAAATTAAAGGCAGTTGAAAAAATTTCTTACCAATGATGCACAAGGAGTAAAATGACAACTGTTTTCCAAGAGAATCCATTGTTTTTTGAAGAGGTGTTTTCGGAGGCTAAAGAAAAAGTGTACTAGCTGAAGCTATCTGTGATAGATTAAAGCAAGTATATTTTAACCTGAACTCTTGAAAATGACAATCTCTCCACAGTGTACGATGAATAAAACACAATACTATTTGGTCATACCTCTTCAGCTTTCATTAGTTTAAATATTTCTCCAAACTGAGTGTGTTCACCTGTGCCTGTGACAAATCCCTACAATATTAAGTTGACAAATGATAGAGCGCTTGAAATATAAAAAATGTAATACAATATAGAAAATGGGCCACAAGAAAAATTGTTAAGACATTAGAAGATACACAGTCAGAATTAGACATAATAAAACTTTAGATTTTGACCAAAGAATTTTTCAAAACGAGCTTTCGATTATCTGCTCTATAACCTCAACAAGTAAAAGAAACTATTTCAATAGCATTATATATGCTAAAATATTTATAGTTTTGTATATATTACATAAATACATTAAGTATATGTGTAACGCTGTAGGAATAGTATCTTTCACCTGTTGAAGGTTATACATCGGATAGTTGAAAGCTCGTTTTAATAAATTATTTGGTAAAAGAATGTGAAAACATTGTACAAGCTGCTGCAAAACATCTTGGTTTATGTCTATTTTATCCATATCTAACCTTTCCTTTCCCACATCGAACAAGAGTGCCCATGAAAGCCATATTCTTCTGTTCAGTGACACTGCCATTAGCAATAGCCTCAGGAATACAAGAAGTTTCCTTACGCTCTGGTTCAGTTTCGCCAGTAAAACTTGACTCATCAATTTCTAAATCAATTGCCTAGTTATAAACAACAAAATGTAATATTAAACACATGAAAACAGCACGAGAAGAAGATTATTTATCACATTCTACTTAACATCAGACAATTTTACTCGACAAGGAGAGACTCCTGCCCTGATTGTTGTCTTGCTCAAACATCAAGGCCACCCACCTCAGACAGAAATTTGTTCGTAGTTTAAAAAAAATAAATAGATCTTTCTACTGATTTGACTCAGACTTGCTATTTATTTCTATACTATCTATTTAAGGCAAATCCATAATGAATCTAACAAGTAAATATTGCTTTAATATGCTAACCACTTTTGGTTAATAAAAACTGAACAAAACTGGATAATCCCATGCCTTATAAATAGCTTATATGATAGTTTTTGTTCAGTCTCTTGTCTTCTGTAACCTCATGTACACACCATATAGCTATTGTATTATTGCAATTAGTTCTATTAAATATAATCAACTGACTAAACAACTAGCATATACGACATTTGAGAAACAAAATAATATACTTTGTCTAATTTCAAAGACATTCTACTGTAAAATAACGCAATGGTGATGATCCTTGATATCTAGTCCTCTGGTGAAATTATACAATTTATTTAAATCCTATAAGTGAATTGATACCTCAACAAGTCTCAAATCAGCAGGAACTCTATCTCCAGTCGACATTACAACAAGGTCCCCAGGAACCAATTCTTTCGCCAAAAAATTTTCCAATTTGCCATTTCTAATGCTAGTAAGAGTTTGAATTTATGAAAAACTTGTGTTGTTCATATGCATAAAATGCACAACATATAGCAGGTTAACACCAGCACTAACTGGACAACTCAATGAGTCAGCAGAACTTCCATATTGCAGGGTGTTAGCCACGATGAAAAAAATCGGCGTTTTACTTAAATTGTGAAATTTGGTTCTCTTTGGGCAAAGAAGAGCCCATCATACCAGCCTCAAATTAGTTCCTTACTTATTTCCTGTGTTAGTTTAGCAGCCCTTTAAAACAAAATTTAAACCAACCCACTTCAAATAAAATTGTCATATTTGATACAATATATTATTTTTCCTATGCCAAATTGTGAAATTGCTACGTAAGCAAAATTGTGAAAACGGCGTATAACGCTGATTTTTTGACTGAACATTGCTAACACCCTGGATTGAGTTAGAAAATCTACCAACTTTTCTTGTTTAATGCGTAACTTAGTAAAAAATGATATTGTACAATACCAGTGACATGTGGGCGGAACTAATTTCTTAATTTCTTCAACAGATTTATCTGATCTGTATTCTTGAACAAACGCAACAGTGACCACAATTAATACAGCCTGAAATAAATGAGTGATACAAAGTTGGACAGAAACTCAAAGAACTGCATTTACAAGTTTTGCTGATCTAAAAATATCACTGGAATGCACCTACCACTGTAATGCTGACAGCATCATCAAACTGTCCCATTAAAACACTAACAAAGCCAGATGCCAGCAATAGCAATATCATAGGTTCTTTGAACTAGAAATTAATACACAATATACCTAGGCTTAGTGTTCTTAATCTTGTGTTCTTATGGATGGTAAGCAGTATATGGTGTCTGCTAACTGCATTAGTCCCCCAATGCTTCCTACTTTGTTGTTGTAATGCTGCAAAATTGCCGCCAGTTGGTGGGACAAAACTATTCTTACAGCAATACGTTTGACACAGAGACAAAGATAATTGATTTGGAAAAGCATTAAAACACAAATTTATACCGGATTAAATGGTGTGAACTCATAAAACAATCCCCTCCATCTCAACTAACCGTTCCCGCACTATTATTTCTACCTATTTTCGGTTGACAAAACTCTTCTTCTAGTTTATATTTGTTTATCCAAAAATCTTTCATCTCCATACCTGTTCTACGTATTTTCGCCACAACGGTGTGTCTTGCCCTACATCAAATTCATTCAAGCCGTAGATCCGTTTTCTTCGTTGTGCCTCAACGCTAGACAAACCGAAAGTTACCTCGGTTTGAAAATCTCTTCGCACGTCGTCAATAGACATGCTAGAAACTTTCGCGGACGATAAAAACGGCAGCATGATTTCCCCTTCGATATCCGAGACTACAGTTTTACCCATGAAAAATAACGCTAAAAAGTCGGAAGTCTAAGCTCAAAATTGCTCAAATTTGTGCAGCAAATTATGCATTATGTACTCCAAGGCCAGTTCTTGACAAAGCAATAAAGAATGGATAAAAATACAAGCAAAAAATTAATTTATTACAATAAAAAATCGATAAACTGTTTCACTTCGGTTTCTGTCCACACTTCGTTCGAAATACTTCATGTAGGATAATCGAATGAATTGGTTGTACACTGACCTGAAATTACCTGGGTTATGGGGAAGTAGTGATTGAAGACTGAGAACTAGTATTGAAAAAATGGCGGAAATTTTTTAAATTTCTTGCGTTTTGAATTAATAATTGGATTTCCTCTTGAGATGAGGTAGACATTTTACAGAAGAAAAGTAATAGTGATATGGACCAAGTACAAGAGCTATCAGACGCACTGCCTAAGCCGAACATTCCGTCTTTGCACGTCGAAATATTCCAGTGTTCGTGTAGGTATGAACGTATAACATTTGGATAGTAATTTACCATGTTTTATACATAAAAAATTGAATTAATTCACAATCATACTATAAACTTAAGCTCAAACAGTCGCTTTGCGTCTTACTAGATTAACAACAGACCCTTTGAGATAGTTTTACAGCCAATGCAAAGGTCTTTTCTTTGGCAATGAAATTGTGGTGGCTGGGCTAGAATGCAGTTTGGTGGACACCAGGTTAGGGCAAGGTTGGTTTGTGGGCTCAGCGTTCGGAATCTAGTACTATGTTTTTTGGATGGTCAGCATCGTAAGGTGTCCGCTAAACTGCATTAGTCCCATAATTTCTTCCTCTCATATTCAACCTCCTTTCATGGCATTAATTTTCTTTGTTTTTGGTTCATGAATTAAAATGAGTTTTTGAATGTGTTTTTAGCACTGTCCGACAGCAAATAATCAAAGAAGAAGTGAAAAAATTTCTCTCTGATGTCCAGACCATTCATGGAGACACTTGTTTTCTTGAGTTTACAGATGATTTTCTTAAGGAGCATGTAAAGAGTGTCTCTGTTGTATCAGACACAGACTACTTTGTGAAATATGGGCAGGTATTAATAGTTGCACTTGTTGGGGCCCTCTACGTTACTTTTCCTTTGGTAAAAATTGTTGATTTTATAACTTTAATATGTAAATATAAAATGAATGTACAAAAATAATTCTAGGTTTCCACAGCACAAACATAAGATGCACGAGATTGCACTATAGTCACATGATATTACAGCTAAACTTGGTGTAATACTAATATAAATGCATCATCATATTCTAACAAAAATCATGTTAGCATTCTAAGTATTATTTTATTAGGGAGCTAAGCTTCATGTCTAGAAACTCGGCCAAATGGCAGAGCGGTTTTTATTGGGGGAGCTTTTTACTCTACAGTTCTCAAAGTGCTTTTCCAATGTTAACCCAATTTGGTTATCTTTCCCTTTCTGTTTTGATGCAGAGAACTTTTTCTTCACCTGTCGGTCAAGTTAATCAAGCCCAGGAACCATTTCTTTCCAGGTTGTACATTTATCTAGTGCTTCATTACATTATCATATCTATCAACTTCACGATGGTGGACCTAGTTCTGAAGAGCTTGAAGATGAAATATCAGCTGCAAATCATTGGTTGCTACCTGCAGGTATAACTACACATTAAGCCATGGGTGCTCAAGGTTTTATATAGGCTATAAGATGCTGGAGTTTCCCTTGGACATGCAACTTTGTTTGGCATTGTACTATGAATCTGGCAGTTAAATGACTTCTTAACATACTAAAATTGTACAAAACTTCTCAAAATATCAACCATGCTTTTTAATATTGCATTGAATTGTAGAAGATTTTCATGGCTTATGGGAAAGTTTGTTATTTGATTCAGATGTGAAAAACCAGGTCAGTGAAAAGTGCTGAATCCTTTTAAAGTGGCTAAAACTCATTGAGAAGAATGAGCAAATGAAAGCTTTAAATATTACTATGAAGTTTCTTTTCATCTGTTTTTTGTTATAGCTCTTGCAATATGCTGCTTCAACTCTGTTATTTTCTGACAGGTTTGTAGTGTACAGTTAGGGAAAATTATCACCCCAGGGGCCGGTTGTTCAAAGCTGGTTTAGCGTTTACCCTGGGTTAACGAAAAGTTTGAGGCAAAACTTTTAACCGCTTGTTTACTAACTTGACAAAATTTTTCCACAAAGCTAATCTATGTGAAATGAAGCCTTTATTTGCAAAGTTTTGAAACAAATGGACATACAGAAATGCACAAACCAAACATGCAGCTGGTTAAATTTTAACCCAGGGTTAACGCTAACCCAACTTTGAACAACCGGCCCCTGGTGTACTGGTACACAGTAGATAGCATACAATAGAGTCTCAGAGAGCAATAAATGAAGATATCATTATAAGCTTATAAAGCAACAGACATTGTCAGCTTCATTTTTGTTGACCCCTTTGAGGGATGTGAAATTGTCCTTTGTTTTTTTACGAATCATATTCAGATGCCAATAACTTGTGACATACCTCAAAAGGGTCACATGATTTGAAATGGGCAATTTCTATATGAAGCCAAGGAGGTCTGTGCTACTTTGTGGTGACCAGCCAGATTCGTTGAATAACTTAGCCAAACTGTGTGTTCAATGGCCTTTTGTTTTCTTTGCTTTGGTCTTTTCTGTTTTTGTTGTTTACTCTAATGAACATGTTTGGCAAACCTGGCAACCGTTGCCATGAAGTCAGAACTCATTACACATAGAAAATCAAATTTTCCCAGTTTCCTACGGACTATGTCTTTCGTCACTGTAACAATAAATTGTATTAATTTCAATGTGATAATGTAGCAATGTTCTTTTTCTGCAGAGGAGTGGATAACAATATTATATCATGGAATAAAGTTGTTTTACTGCATGGTTTGTCATTTTATTCCAAAGAATATAACTTGAGTATATTCAGCATAAATACAACTTCAATGAGACAAATATTACTGGAACTACAATTCATAGACTTAAATGGTTTTGAAAATTCATCGATTTTCCAGGACAATTATCTATGTTATTGTAAACATACGGGCACTTACCCGTCACGTGTCTATTATTTGTTTTGTGAGTGACCTATCCCAGTGTTTTGCCTGCATACACAATAGTTCATAGCAATGTTTTTTATTGATTTCGCTGAAAAACAAGACAAACGTGACGAAATCGTGCCCGTATGCACAACCGCAACCCTCAGATGGAAAATACGGTAAATGCTCGTTTTAGCGCCGCGGTGGTTATTAAATTTTTCTGATTTTGAGTGCGGCGGTTAATCGGGAGCGGCGCTTAACCGGAAGCGTTGCTTATAAGTTTATTTATTTATTTACACATATTTATACACGGTAACATCTCAACCTAGATCCTATTATATTAAAACACAAGAGCTACAAGTAAAAAAAATAATAAAAAAAGGTTGATTTTCAGATGGCCGTGTTAAGTTAGACTAAAGATTCACCCCAACAATTTTTATTGCTCAAGAACCTAGCGAATTAACAAAAACTGTCTCCATGATTTATGGTGACAACTGTTTACGTGACATGTAGCGCCAATTATTCGTGAGGAGTAGCCTATCAAGTTAAGGGTCGCACCATAGTTGCAAAGGTACGGCGCTTATTAAACTTTTCTCATCCTAAGTGCGGTGCTTAATCGGGAGCGGCGCTTAACTGAGAGCGGTGCTAAAACGAGCATTTACGGTAAATGATGCGGAGTTTCGAAACCATCTCTCAAATATTATTGAGCTTCAACCATACAGTACATTACATACGAACACTATAACCCATATTTACAGGCACCGTATTCCAATTCCTTTTTATGTTTCATTTGCCACAGTTTATACAACCGTTGTATTTTTAGGTCCTCCCGGCACTGGAAAGACCTCATTATGCAAAGCCCTAGCTCAAAAATTATCCATAAGATTATCAGATAGGTATAAAAAGATTATAATCTACTTTCTTAATCTTTCATTCATGCAGATGCAGTAGATAAACAGCGTGTCTCAAGAAACCCCCGAAGCTAATTTTTAGATCAGTTTCAAATCGGTTTGACGCATTCACTGGATGCATTGCAAATTAGTTCGCAATCACGTGGCAGGACTTGAAAAGAAACAGATTTTTATTGTTTACAAATGCGTTTTTTATGGCTTAAATTCTTTTGCTTTCTTTTTTAACCATGGGAGAAGCAGTTCAACCGGATTTGTAATGCAATAACCGAATATGAAATGATCATGCATAAAGTGGGGTTCCATTTCTCTTTATACTTTACATATTGTTTTTGTTTTTTAAAGATTTGCCTACGGTCAACTAGTAGAAATAAACAGTCACAGTTTGTTTTCGAAATGGTTTTCTGAGGTGAGTGAGCGCACGCGCTTCCGTCAAACTATCTGATGACTTAATAATGTGGTTCGTTAGAAGTGTTAAGGTCATTTTCCATTACGGCCGTTTTGCCCGCGCGGGCAGAGCGCACGGTGTTAAACGTGCTATATTGTTGATTTTCCTCTCTTAATCTCGCGTACACGCAGAGAAAGTGGAATTACTTTTGACTTTCCTATCATGCACACGAGACCAAGCGCCGACAAATAACGACAGAGCATGTTCAAAACTGTACGCTTCGCCCACGCGGGCGAAACGGCTGTAGTGGAAAGTGGCCTTTACGAAACACAGACCTTGTCATCGTACATTTACTTCATCATTTCAGTATATATACATGTAAGCTTTATTACAGCATTAGACAAACGCTGGATGTTGTTCTTTCGTAAATCGCCTCGTGTAGTGTTTTGTTTGTGTAGCTGGGAAATGTCTGTAGGCTAGGGACAAAAATTTCTCAGTACATCTCAATTATCATGGAAAATTTGTTGGCATGGTAAATCCCTACTCCAATTGCCGATGTGAAATAGAAGAGTGAGTAGTATTTTGTAGTTTGTGGCTATTATTATAAGATCCTGAAGGCATCATCAGGTCCTCGCGCAAAGCATAGCTAATCCCTGACCATCAGGGGGCGGTTGTTCGAAGCGCGTTTAGCTTAAACGGTGGATAACTTCAAAATCGAAATCGTATTTATGTATTTAATTAACAACGAAATTGAAAGTTTTTAAACTGAATGCAACAATTATTTATTTATCTAAAGTTTAGTTACATAAGAATTGATTAGAAAGTTTTAGACAGTTGTGTGGGAGTGTTTTTGAATTCTGCCTTATCCACCGTTTAGGCTAAACGGCGTACGAACAACCGGCCCCAGCCTGTTGACAGAAATATCACTCCGAAATCCCGCACGCATGAAATTTTCTCGATAAGTTTAACTGTTCTTGCGAAAACAATTGACAATTTTGCATCTAGAGTACGTTAAACAGGAGGATGCGAAATAACAAGTTTCTTGACATAGAATTCTAACTTATTTAGAGCGGTAAATTGGTAATGAAAATGTTTCAAAAAATTCAGGAATTAATCGATGATAATCAAGCTTTGGTTTGTGTTCTTATAGATGAGGTAGTGTATTGGACAGTAATAGTCTTGTACAAACCGCAATACCACAGATTAGAGACTAACATATTCAACTTAGGCGTCAAGCCAACGATTTTGGCGTAAGTGGCCGCCGTTGTAGCAAAATAAATGCCCGGAACAGAGACCGTCCCATATTTAAAATTTTTTGTTGGGGGAGTGCAAACCGTTGTGTGGGGCAGTTGCTAGGAATACTAGGAACGTGGCTGCCATGAAAATGGCTGGAAAATCGACTTACGCAATTTTGGGGTAGTTGGATGTCTGTTAGTCTCTGTGACAATATTAACACTCTCGAATAGCCTTTCTCACCCTATTTGACCAAGCCTTAAATTCCGCCATTTTTGGATGGCGGAATAATTAAATGAGGCAATTGAAGGTAAAATTAAATTGAATTTCTCGATTTTTAGCAAGCCCGAAACTGTTGCTAATTCTGCGTGAAATTTCAGCGATAGATTTTGAAATTTCGCCGAGAAAATACGGGATAAAAATATGCAAATCTTTGGCGCGTATTTACACGTAGAAAATTCTCGCTTTTTAATCCCAATTCTTATCAAATATGAAGGTAGCGAGTGTCAAACAATTGTTAACAAGCATACAACTCTTCAGATTTTCTTTTAGTAAAAAACGACGGTCAAAAACAATGATTTTGTCAGCCAAAAATGGTGGATATTTAAGCTTGGTTGCATAGCGTGGGAAAAGCTAATATAGAGCTTCCCTTGGCAAGAAATATCGTTTTGCGTTAAACAGAATAAAATAGCAAATTTGAATAGGGATCATTGTGTTGCAGGTTGAAAGTTTAACCGCTGCACGACAATCTGCGTTAAACGGCCAAGAGCCATCTGATGCCATTCGCGTTGTGAACGCTTTTCTAACCCAAATTGACCAAATAAAAAGGTACTTTCTTGAAAATTACTATGACTGGATCACACTTGCAATTGCAAATAATAATCTGTGTCAAATTATGTGAACCAAATATACGAGAGAGTAATCTCTACTCTTCATTTACATTTTAGATTTCCCAATGTCATTATTCTAACAACTTCAAATATTACTGGTGCAATAGATTTGGCCTTCGTCGACAGGTTTGAATTTCTGTAGCACAAGATAGACAAATTTGTTCAATGTTTATTTCGCCTAAAGCTTTGAAAATCCCTAATGGAAATCCATCTAGAACCTGTAGTGTCGTAGATATATTCGAATCTTTCCTTTGTATAGGGGCTCTACATGTATGTATGTATGTATGTAAAACTTTATTTAGTGACGCTAGCCTTGTCAACAGTTGCTGATTTCCACAAGGGGCGTCATTAACCAAAAAAAAAGAAAAAATTAACATATTTACAAGGATAATAAGCATATTTACAAATAAGCTATAAGGTATATGACTATACAACTATTTACAGAAAAAAAATCGATAGACAAAAGAGGCTAACTTGGTGCGATCCGGCCGTACATTACAATCTATATTTTTTTCCCATTACTTTCTATCTATCATGTGTTGCTGCTGTAGTATATATTTCCTGTGTTCTAGAGCTGATATCAAGCAATACATTGGACCTCCAACACCAAAAGCGATTTATAAAATCTATCATTCTTGTATTAAAGAACTTGTCCGCGTAAGTAAGAGCAAAAAGGTTTAAATCTGATGTGAGGTTTATACTGTAAAAGAAAGAAAACGCTGATTCTCTGTTTTTTGTGTAGACTAGTATCATTTCACCTGCAACTCAGATATTGGACTTAAGGTGCTTTAAAACATTTTGCACATACCAGCTTTCTTTCACTATTAATTGTGCTCAGTTATAGATGGCTTCCTTTCACTAATTTTTTTTCTGTTTACCATTTTGCAGAGCTCTGGAAGTATTAAGGTTAGTGTATACCGTAAAAGCTCTATTAAGCCCCCCCCCCCCCCCTATACAAAGCTATCATTTCAAATAAGCCCCCCTCTCTTTTAAGCCCCTCAGCTAAGAATATTTGCTTGAATTGGCAGTAAAAGAGGTAAATTGTAAAAGAAAAGAAATGTTTAACTGTTGAAACTTTACCTTTCATTAAATATTAGTATTGTACAGATCTGAGAACAGTAGCTGTATTTCATTCTTTTGTGTTAAGCCCCCCTCTTGTAGGTTAAAAAATTAAATGAGCCCCCCCGGGGGCTTAATAGAGCTTTTACAGTAATTATTTCATCATTTTATTCACCAGAAAGTAAATGTTCTGAAAACCATCACTGTTCAAACGATGCTTTTTTTTGTTCTAAAGATTTGTTGATAATGATGTCACACATTGCAGTCTCAGGTTGAAACAGATTGCTAAGTGAGTGAATCCTCGAAAGTCTGGTATATGCGTCAGTTTAGTTTCGTAAATAGACTGATTGTGCCTGCTACTTTAAAGTCCTTAGTAATTCACTATAATTGATTGTGCTATATTCTTATGCAATAGGCCATTTTCCACTACGGCTGTTTTGTCCGCGCGGGCGGGGCGCACAGTTTTGAACACGTTCTGTTGTTGTCTCTCTGCGCTTGGTCTCGCGTACACTTCAGGAAAGTTAAAAGTAATTCAACTTTCTCAATTCAACTTTCTCTGCAACTTTTTACACGAGATCAAGAGCGGACAATCAACAACAGAGCATGTTCAAAACTGTACACTCCGCCCGCGCGGGCAAAACGGCTCAGTTGAAAATGGCCTTAATGTTGTATCCATTGTCTCTTTAGTAAAAGTTTTCAGTTGAGCGGTCGAACTCTACGAAAGTTACCTTTTTTGGCGCACGCTCTTTACTCTCAAGTATGTTGTCAAACTATTACTATTTATACAATACTCAAAGTATTTTACGCGTTTTGATTGGTTGAGAGCCGTGATCCATTGCTCAACAGGCACAAGGATGACGTTGCCTGTGCAATTTTCCCTTTGCATAAATTTTCTCGGAATTTTTTAATGAATAAACCTTTTTTGTTGTGTATTTTATTGCTGTTTGGTATATACAACAAGTGGATTACGTTTAGCGATTGCCTGTTCAGTAACAGATAGACGAATGACCCTAGCGGGTAAGAACAAAATGTGAGACATCGCCTGCGGCTTGTGGCCAAGTCTTCGTTCTTATCGCGTTCTGATATCATGCATTTATCTACTGCAGATCAGACATCGCCTATAAGTATCAATTTGTTAAATAGTCTCCCACGCACCAGATAAAAGAGTTTTGATCAAGATTTCAAACCATATCTCCAATGCCAATGTATGTGCAACGCTACCGCACTCAAGTCTCTCACAAGGCAAACATCTCATATACCAAACGTAGGGCAGAGCCTTTTGTGTGACTTCCCATATTTAAATAAATCCTCTCTTCAATGGACCTTTAACCTTATAGACAAAATTTCAAAAACTTTTGAACTAGGAAAATCTTTTACCACAACCTGAAAGAGCATCCTGAATTTAGTAAAACTGCCAAGTTTGGATGCGAAATGTTGTAAAATAAGGAAAATACTGCCTTGCAAAGTTGGCAAATTTTGTATATTTTTCTATTACGCGCGGGAAATTGTACATTGATACCCCGTTCGAGAATTTGGGTATCCATTTCCCGCGCGTAATAGAAAAATATATAAAATTTGCCAACTTTGCACGGCTATATTTTCTTTATTTTACAACATTTCGTACCCAAACTTGGCAGGGTTACTAAATTCAGGATGTCTTTTCAGGCTGTGGTAAAAGATTTTCCTAGTTCAAAAGTTTTTGAAATTTTGTCTATAAGGTTAAAGGTCCATTCGGAGATTCAGATTTGATTCCCAGCTGGAATAGCTAGAGTTTTCATGTATGTGTACCACTGATATTCTAATAAATTCTCTCTTAACTTGAAATGCCAATGCACTGGCGATTAATATGAACAACAACATAGAACAAAGAAATGGGGAAGTCTTGAAGCCATAAATCTGACGCCGTCGAATTTGTTTTCTTTTTTTAGTCACAAACGATTTGTTTGGAGGAATTTCTTAACTATCTTTCTGACATCGTTGACAAACAATTTGAAGAGAAAAGTAATTTATGTGAGATGATTGATGAAAAGAAGTCTCAGATAAAATGAACACTCGTCAGCGATAACTGCAGCTAATGAACGGTAATACTGTGCACCACATAAATGTTGTGACCCACATTGTCCTTTAAAAGATGTATTCAACACTTTGCTCGGACATAATATGTAAAAAATAATTTGAGTTTTTAAACATGACAAGTCTTTTTGTCGAAATTGTACAATTGTACCATGTCGATTGTCGTACATCGATGCGTTGTCGATTGTTGTATAATTGTTGTACAAATCATACAATTTAACTAATCGCTAAATCTAGTTTCACAAAACACAACGCGACAGCACTCCAGTCCAGCGTCGACCAGCCGTTCTTCATGTAAAACACAGCGAACGAGCCTTTTGAATTTCGCCAAGATCTCGATTCCGAAAGTCCAACGATTGGCGAACAAATTGCATGCTAAATTTGTGAACGAGGTTCTAAAAGTGGATCGGATTAACGCTTTCGAACGGTGACCTTCGTACACTAGCTTACACCACCCGATAACCTTTGTTGACACGGAATATAAGAATCGATTGTTGACTATTACTTAGCAGAGCGGACTTTGAGAGTATAAATTAGGACGACCCACTCTGAAACGCGAACAGTTTGCATTGACCGGAGTTGGAGAAACTTTGTTGAAGATATGGCAGCATTTAAGAGCGCGTTTGTGATCTTGGCTTGTCTTTGGGAAGTCTGCTCGTGTAATTCGTCACAGGAAACGCATCGTACTACTCGCAAGAACGCAAAGACAAAGTCGAGACAATTCGTAAGTATGACTTTCAGCGACTTGTTCAGAAATTTACACCCTGATAAGAGCAAGCAAATAAGCTTTATTTGTTTCTTACTACACATGTAAGACTGTACTAATCGTAGAATGAAAAGCATTAAAATAGTTTTATCATGATAATGCACTTTCACCACCATCTTGTTTCGTTTACTATTCGTAATGAAACCGGCTTAGACACAGCATGCACCTTTTAGGAAAATTTTACGCTATAGGAAAACCCAAACAAACCAAGTTAGTTTCAAATAAACAACCAGAAAAATGTACAATGTATGCTATTTCTAGCGAAAACAATACCACCTGTTCTTGCGGTTTGTTTGGGTTTGTACTCATTTGCGGTTTGTCGTGACTTACAAAATGTTCCAAAACTCGAGCAAGTTCCACAACAACATGACGTTACTTTATTACTTTACTTGATATGTTTGGCTATTATTAGGATTGATGAAAATTGACTTAGGAATGAAATCCAGAAAATATCAATTACGACCAGAACCGCGCGCGTGTTATGCTAATCATCGCGCAAAGCTAAGTATAGCTTCCAGCACCCCTATTACTAGCCTTGCCGTACTAAACAAACAAAATAAGCTAATCCCTTGCATATACACTTCAGATAACATAGGTTTTTGTTTGTTTTCGTGGTTATTATGCTGACCAGCAAAAGCGATTATATCCTTAATTTGCATATTTTATCATGCAGCATAAATAGAATAAAATGGTTATTTTCCTCGTTCTAATGAGGACTATGCTCAGGTTCTAATATGTTTATATCTTAAAAACTTAATTTATAGTAGTTATCTTTGTACAAACAATGAAAAACCTCGAGTATTATAGAAAAAATGTTATGTGCGGCAGTAGTGCAACAGACGATAGAGTCTTGCAGAATTTCAGTTCTACGTGGGAGTCAGTTATGAACATATCACGATGAGCAAGATCAGACATGAATCTATATAAAATGCTCTTAAGTACAAATATCTCATTGTTTTACATCAGGAAATCCTTAAAAACTGAGATTACATTAGATAATGCTAAAAAAAGATAAAAGTTCGGGAATTACTCGTTCGCCTATATCTGTAATTGCCGTCTTGAATGACACTCATTTTAGCAACAATTGCGAAGTTAGTTTTCAAGTGAAGATCGTAAAAGATAACATCGAGTTCGCAAAACTTAGACTTCAAAATCTAAAGGCACTTTAAAGTTAATCAAATAACGTCATACTAATGTCTTTTCAACTGATAGCCACACATTCACAGACTAAGAGTAATTTATCATGGTCATTTTGTTGTGGGACGTAATCGTGTCAATGAATGGTTTTCATGTCTCTGAGTGATAACCACTCTTTTGACAAGAAAAGAAGTAATGTAACGTCATGCTGTCTTGGGACGTTATCTAGTAAAAGAATGTTTCGTAAATCCCTTCAAGTGGTAACCACACCATAACAAACAACTTAACCACGGTGGCTTTCTCAGACAGTCTAGCCCACTCTAGTCTCGTAAATTTTAAGAATCCGCATGGGTTGTTAAAATATACTTAGTACGAATAAGTCAGGAAATCCTCTGTGAGTAAAGTCATTTTATGTGAAACTCCTAATGCTCAAAGTGGAGTTTTGAGACGCTTTGCCAATTTGAGCCAATTATTACGAACAAGGAAGATTTGCGACCGGCTTTGCAGAAAGATTGACAAACCTTTAATCTTCGTTTGTTAGAAAATGCAAAATGTCCCAAGTACGGCTAGCTTCTACCTTGAGTGGCTTCCACTCAAGAAAATTATCCGCAGGAACGGATCAGACGGAACAGTTTTCTTTTTGACCTTTTCGAGAGTTTCGTGCGTATCTATAAGTTTATTTACAAACTTGACGCTGGTAACATGTACACTTGTTTTAGGAGCCGTGTGTGTTCAGTAATTCATGTCCAATTTCCAACGAATACATCAAAGTTTTTAAGTCAGAAAACAAAACAAGCAACAAATGTCACTCAGATGCTGACTGCCCTGCTGGAGAGTCCTGTCACACTTTTCATCGACTCTGTTTCAAGCCCCAAGAAATTGTAACGGTCGCGCCAATGAAAACCTTCGTTAAGAGGAAATGTTCGAAAACTTCCGAGTGCAGAAAAAAAGAGTATTGCCACGACTTCTGGAAAATATGTCTTCCATCAATAAGAGTTTACCAGCAGCCCCTGACGAAGCGTCCATCTGGGTATTGTCGCACGTCCAAGGATTGCAAAATAGACGAACAATGCCACAGGATTTTCCACGCGTGTTACACGAGCCCAACAGGAATGTCTGCAGTTCGACGAGACGCCGGCAACCCCCGAAGATGCAACCAGAACAGCGACTGCAGCGCGAACTTTTACTGTCATGATCATTTTCGTATTTGTCTAGAAAATCGACCAATTGTCCTAAAGTCAGTACCAAAAACGGCCCACCAAATTTCATGTGATTTGAAAACTCCTTGTCCTAAAGGCATGCTCTGTCATGACTTTTGGAAGAAATGTTACACTCCTGCCCGAAATGTGACTTTCCCAGAAAAAACAGGAAACAAAACACAACAATGTTCAGATGACGCCGACTGTGGACCAAACAAATGTTGTTTAGAAAACCTGGGTATCTGCATGGCGTATAAACTCCCAGGGGAAATGTGCCTGGTAGCAAAGGTAAAGGAGTATTTGTTGTTGTTGTAGTTGTTGTCTTAACTTACAGTATTACTTTGTTTTCAGACTGACTCCGTGTGTTCTTGTGCCATCGGTTCATATTGCAAACCGAAAGAAAAGTGGGTGTCACCAAGAAGAATTATCAACAAAATGGGTCTACCTCAAACAGCTGCCGGTCATCTCATGATTGCAAGCAATAGAAAGAAGTATAAAGTTGGAAAATGCACTCCGTCGGCGCTCTAAAAGACACAAGTTGCTTGGAGAGGTGAAACTTTCTCAAGCAAACCAAATAGCAAATGGTTGACTGGCGATGGACTTACCACCAGGGGCCGGTTGTATAAAACTTTTAACTACGATTTTGTTGTTAAAAAAGTAGTTAAATCTTGAATAGGCGATTCTGGTTGGTTGATATTCGTCTTAACTATAGTTAACTTTACCACGTTTTTATACAACCGGCCCCAGTTGATTGCTACATGTTGACTCGTTCCGAGCTGGCTGCTCAAAACGCTCCAGCCTCGTGTCAGTTTGTATGACAACTTGTGCGCGCCATCAATTGTGCGGCGATTGAGCACGATGCCATCTACATTGACAAGTATTTATTTTAACAAGTTGATGACGAATTAATGAGTTTTTACATTATACTGTGGTTGAAAACGCGACAATACCGCCAGTGTCAAGGTGGACTGCTAAAACGTGAACGAAATATGAACTTCCTACCATAACTGGGAGGATATTTTAACACACCATAGTAGCCAAACTTCATTTCGTACGCTACCCGTCGTTTTGTTCGTTTTATGGTTATACATTTGACGCCATTTTGATTGCAAGACAGAGGGCAGGGGCTCTACGTCATGTTAGCATGCACAAAAACTTTTAAGCAATTTGAATAGGCAAGTTACTGGGTCTAGCCAATCAAAATGCTTTCGTAGGTGGGAATCAAAAGTGAATACCTGCCTGCAGCCATCTGCAGCTCTCTATTTGGAAAATTTCACCGGCGATTCCGGGGTTAAAATTCGTATGTTCATGACAGCCCGGTAACTTTAATAGCATTTTTTGCGAAACTTATTTGAAATTTACATTCTTCCTCAGCGTTTGCATGTGAATGCCATGTTCGATATTAGAAGAATGCTACTATTGTCATTGTCTTTAGCTACAGACAGTTAATTTATGGCATATTTATTGAATTGATGAAGTATAAATTTTTTATAAACTTTTAATTGATGATAAGTACACATGATTTCGTTCTGTCATTTGTGTCTTTCTTGTTTCACTTGCTCAACTATGATCATTTAGGAATCAATGTCGCAACAGGTAAGGCGTTTTTATCGTCGACGTGATTGTGGCAATGCTTTTTTCGAAACCCTACTTTACTTTGTTTAATGCCAGAAGATTTTATCCTTCAAGATGAGACTTGCTATTTTGTAGCGGTTTAACCAATCAATCTGCCAATTGTGGCTTCTGCATTTTAGCAGACACCTTATGCTGCTGACCATTAAAAAAAACACATTAGATTAAGAATGCTGAGCTGGAATCCTACCCAAACCCCGAACTAGTATCTGCTAAACTACAGTCTAGCCCACCAACTTCTTTTGACAACCAACTGACTGACAATGCACCCTATCGTGCTATAATTATGCATTTCATTCTGTCAAAGACCACATAAGTTTGCTTAACTCTTGCCACTCTGTGCCAATATTGAATAAAATACAATATCTGGAAAATCTGTAATAGCATGGGCATTTTTTGACACGTTCATGCTTTCTAACTGTATTCAATGAATATTTGACAGAAAATGACTTTCTACAACAACGTTATGATCTGGTGGTTGGAATTCTATCAGCTAGACACAATTTTTTCTTAAGAGATAGTTTGCGTAAGACCTGGGTTGGCCATGCCCAGCAACAACCTTTGCTCAAAGAAAGGTACAATCAAAGGAGTGTTTTGGATAAGTTTGATTCTCCTCACTGTGGTAAAAAATGCTGCTTAATGGGTTAACTCATCAAGTGGCAGTGAGCCTCAGTGCCCCTTGCTTTGTTCTTTTATTTTACCCTGTTTAATAGTGATTGTTACACATTGTGGTTGCCTAAAACAATTGCTATTTACTTGTTTTTTCAGAGTTTTGATCAAATTTGTCATCTCAAATGAATCGTGTTTGATTCCTCCAGAGTTCAGGGTTGACCCATATGTATGTGAAGAGAGTATACTTAAAAATACAGGTATATGATACTTTATTGTTAATCAATCCCCTGTCAATTATTTCATTTGGGCAGATTCTCTAGGACGAAAGGGCCAAGCTATGTATTTCTGGTAACTATTATTAATTTTCTAGATTTTGATAGAAATCTTATTGCTTATCAACTACAGAACAACATTTCATCTAGTCATATCTCTCAAGGATCAATTGGCCAAGACTTTAATGTAAATAGATTTTTTGCATCAATTTTCTGCTTTGATAGATATTCATTAAAGTTCTGTCTTTCAATTTGCTCAGGTGTTGCACCCAATTATAATTACAAGTTTAGGTATATCAGCTAGTGGACTAAATCAACACTACAACACAACTGTCCGACTCTATGACAGAATAACTAAGGTATTGATTTACAAGGCAGTGCTTAATTTATTTTTTTGGTTAATGTGAAAAATAGAGAAATAAATTATAATAATTAATATGGTGCAATCTTCCAAAAGAACTATCTTGACTGAAAAAGTACAAAGGTTGTTAAAGCTATCTTTTCACAATTTATTTAGAAAGAAATAGTTAGTGCAAATTTCTCACTCAAAAGTCCTGGTGTTGTAGTCAATGGCAGCTTTTTTAAAGCTGTTTCAAACTATGTTTTGCCAAAGGTTGGTTGTTTTAATGCATTCACACAATTTTAGTTGCAATACTCAGCTTGTCAATCTGAATACATTTGATGTATATATTTAGAATTTTCAAGCCAGTATTGTGACTGAAAATTCAAAGTGTACAACTCCAGGTTGCAGAGAGTGTCAGCAAGTGGCTATCATTCAGGATGGTGGTGGATTGTTGAAAACATTAAGGGTATTAAAGATGTACAATCCCTGACCTTAATATCGATACTGTTACTTAAATAGTATTCAATATAGCAACAAAGAAATATTAAGAAGTATGATTTCTTGTTTTCTAGGTTAGAAGATTTGGAAATGAGATTGGTATCTTTCCGGAAATCGAAGAAACGCTTTTAGATGAAAAATGTGCAGATGGCATGGGAACATTTATGTATCGAGGGCATGGTATGTATAAATGTCAGGGAATTTAGTTACCCCATGAAGAACTTGCGATGTGAGGGTCTTAAGGCCAGTTCACACGAGCGATTTTCGAAGCGATTTTTCTCGTGTTGAATGATGTGATAGAGTGGATAACTGGCGAGTATACTTGGTGCAACAATTTTGCTAATGCACTCGCCAATCAACCTACTCGATCACACACTAAAAGGAGAAAAATCGCAGCAAAAATCGCTCGTGTGAACTGGCCTTTATGCTGACAATCTGTGTGATCACTAGAATAATATCTTGTCCAGGTGATCTGACCATGAGAAAAAAGCCTGGAGCTAGTAAGAGAATAGAATTAGAGTTTCCCGCTGGCTGAAGCATGAAAGAAGCGGGAAACAGATTTCTCATGCTGGGGAGCCTGGGACGAGGCACATGTCTGTCTTAAGAGACATGCGCAGTTAGTGTTGCAGTTTTTGTCTGTTGCCGCCTTAGTGCAAGCTCCCTCCCACCCACCCAGTGAGGGCTACATATGGACAGTGACTATGGATGGCAGTAGGATATTTTTGGGCAGTAGGCAGTACTGTGTGAAATTTATTGTAATCTAGTGTTGTGTTAATAAAGGCACTGCTGCACTTGCGGTAGTGGGCATCTCGGCAACCCAGCGTGAGAATTCCGTTTTATCGTATTTAATCTCGAGTTCAAAGTTTGTAAATATGTTTTAGTGGTGAGACCAACAAGTGTATTGCTAATTTGAAACAGGATATAACGTATTTTGTGAGAAAATAAATATTTTTGCATAAAATGCGAAACATTTCATAACTAGTCCTAGTCTCCTTCCGTGATTTCAGATCACTTACAAGTGTACTAAAGTGTGCATTCAGTAGCAAAACAGACGCGCCAAGGGCCAAGATCTTAATGAAAACAGATTCGAAAATTTCTTGAGAATCTTCTAAAGAACCACAAAGTCATTATGCATTGTGTACTTCCTTAGCACTAATTAACAATCTCGGCCTGGCTAAGTTTTCATTTGCTATTCAGATATTACTCCAGGCCAAACGTTGTCATCAGACCAGCGTCAAAGGCGAATCATTGAATGGCGGGAATTGAAAAGACAGGAGAACATTCGCTTGCAAGAAGAGAACAAAAAATTTTCTGATATACTTTTTGTCCCAAATGTTGACGTTTATCGAAATCTTCCATCCC
The DNA here is from genome assembly GCA_025434845.1 of Phenganax subtilis. Taxonomy (NCBI): domain Eukaryota; kingdom Metazoa; phylum Cnidaria; class Anthozoa; order Malacalcyonacea; family Clavulariidae; genus Phenganax; species Phenganax subtilis. The sequence goes on from JAOBYK010553113.1 coordinate 53,034, forward strand.
AGTTACTTCAGTTTTATCTCTGGTACGAAAATAAACGCCGACTGATTATTTTCTTGTTGAAGAAATCCCTAGTACTTGAACGTATTTCAGTTTTATATGTTTAGGATCTCAGAAAATTTATCGTTTTCCTTTGCACTTAAAACCGACGATGATTGTTTTGTGGATTTAAGAAGCATTCTTAAGGTAGCCCCAACACCATTGTGTTCCTAAAAGATTATGTGTTTTTCACACCACAAATGACTGTACCGCACAGCAGAAAGAATAAACATCTCTTTCTCGCGGTAACTGCAATTCGACCGCCATTTAATGTTTTTTCTTAGGTTATGGAGGAACACAAATTGCGAAACAAATCTAAAATATGGTGGGGAAGGTGCATATACAGCCATCAGTTATTCTGCTTTTACTTTTAATCAAAGTGCAAAATTCTAAAATTGTCTGTTTATTACATTTTTCAGTTTCCGCACCGATTGGCTTATTGAACGCCAGGGAAAGTGGGCTGAGCTTGATTATCCGGGTGTGACGTACCCAACGTTTGCCTGCGGTGCGGGTAATGTACTATCCGCTGACCTGATTCACTGGTTAGCAAGAAATACAGGCTCCCTAAAATGCTATCAGGTAATTTACCAAGTTATAATTGGGTAAACTGGGGTGAATAAGTTTTTCTAGTGTTCAAGCTTGAGGAACTTGAAGAAAGTTTTTTGATGTAGTGTTGCTCAATTTGGTTGTTTAAAAATGTTGTAGTTACCGAGCGAAATTTTGTGCAATTAATGTTGGACGAATTGATAGGAGAACTATATAAATTATATAATATAAATTGCTTAAATTATATGTAATATAAATTACATAAATCATAATTATACAAATCGTGTAAATTATATGCAAATTATGTATATTATACATAAATTATACAATTATATTTTCTATTGTGCTTACAGGGTGAAGATGTTTCAGTGGGCATTTGGTTATCTGCTGTGGGCCCTACTTTGTATAAGGTAACTATGATAAAGTATTTTCATAATTTGCATGAACTCACGTTTCGTTTTCATTTCCAACCATTCCAACACTCATTCCTTCCTTCCAGAACCAGCGTTGGTCGTGTTTTGAGGAATGTTATCAAGGAATATTTACTTCGCCAGAGCACGATAGCGAGTCTTTGTTGGATATGTGGGAGAACTTCATCTCTTGTGGAAACCCTTGCAAGTGCTGAGGAAAATTAAAGTATTCCGTAATTTTCCCATCAGATAACATATTTCTTGAAATGAAAATTTTGGAAACTTTGCTTAAGTGGAAAAATCCTCGGTAAGTGGCATTGTTGCAAAACACAGAATCAAGGGAAATTTCCTCTCTGGTATAGTTTCCTTTCGACAAGGAATTTTGTCTAATTCTTTTATATTGCAATTCTTCGACATTTAATAATTATTTAATTTGTACAATCATTGATTAGATTAAAAACGCTTCTTTTTGTGTTTTATTTATTCACCAGTGAGCAAGTAAAGGTGTCAAGTTTGTTTTACGAATGATGGGTTTATGGCATAAGCTATCTACACTATTGGTTCTAAATTACTTGTTCTGGTCAGGAAACCGAGCTTTTCTACAGTCAAATTTCTTCCGTTACATAATTCTAGTTACATACAGAAAGCGAGTTACTTCATGTAGGAACGAATATAGTGTATGTACGGCAGATTCACAAAATGGCGGCCTCGTAAGAAGTACAGAATTCCGCGGTTTGACATTGACTGTTACGTTGATCCGTTGGAAATATTCGACATAACTGTCAATGTTTCAGACTCTTCCGAAAAACTATTTTGTGTTGGCACCAGGAGAAAGTGTTCTTGCTTTCCGGCATTTCTAATGTCCTCAAGTAAACTTCCGCCTTTTTCCTCGCGTGAAAGCACGCTTCCGTTGCTCGCCGTGCTCTCGGCGGCCGCCGAACGTTTCCTTCGGCGCTTGTCGGAAAAGCCGCTTCCGTCTCGAGCGCTTTCCGTTTCACTGTCTGGCAAAATTAGTTGAAAATCGCCATTGTGAATTTTGAAATCTTCCTCCGGGTTGCTACCTTTTCGTTTGCTTTCCTTAGCAGCTTTGCTTTCATAAGCAGCGAGTTGAACATTCAGACTACGCACTTCTTCCTGTTAAAGAAGATTTCATAGAGATAAAATCATCGTAAAGGTTCATGGTACCAATATCTACATCAGGAATTCACATATCTATAATCCCCGAGTAAGAGAGTGAGAGCTTTGCGTGTAAAAACAAGGTATCCACGGAAGAAAGCAAGTGAAATTTGAACTATATCTTCTTATGGAGACACTAAAACTTGAAATGTTTTAAGCAAGCAACGTTTTCGACAACACGGACGTCGACCGGAAGTAAACTTGACATTGTCCACCAATCACCGCTCTTGACCCAGTCCTCTGACGTTTCTCAAATCGTTCGAGTTGTCGAAAACGTTGCTTGCTTAAGGTCACTAATATCAGAGATTGCACGTATTCATACTTCTAGAAGAATTTGAAAGAAAAATTCCTGTATATCCTTTTGTGTAAAGAGTACATCTTTATGAGTTCATGGATTGGCAAAGGCCCATTTACACAGGCGATTTTTTATGCAACTTTTCTCGTGCTGAGCGATGTAATAGAGTGAATAACTGGCAACAATACTTGGTCCAACAATTTTGCCAATGCACTCGCCCGGCAAATTACTCGATCACATACGCCAAGAGGAGAAATACTCGCAGCAAACATAGCCCGTGTAAACAGGCCTTAAACTCTGCTGAAAGAAAATTAAAAATAGTTTGCTGCATCCAGTTTTGTTACTAAGATCAGTTGTACTTACACGTAAGCGATTGTTTTCTGCTTCCATATCCGATGTATTCCTTTCATCGTCATTTTCACACACGAGTGTTCCGTTGACCAGTCGGTTCATGTGGAAAGGTGACTTGCGCAGTTCTGGACCTGTCGTCGATGTTGCTGAATTTGAACGCGTTTTTTTATGAACTTCTTTGTGTTTCCGCAAGAGATCAATCTATAGGCAGGACACATAAAAGGGTTATGACCACTGACATATATATATCCGGACTGCTGGCTTGGCGTCAAAAAGCGTGGTTCAAGATGGCTGAAAGTATGAGAGTGTTTGCTTATGAAGTCAGCTGCTGACCAATATTGATGACTTTATTGAAGAGCCAGCGATGTCG